>CAUYSK010020230.1:0-93514 GCA_963575035.1 Avahi laniger
AGAGGTGACGAGGGTCAGGCGGGGGCGGGGTCGGAGGACTGCAAAGTGGCCAGACCTGCGGGGGCGAGGGGGAGGCGCCGGCCAGAGGAAACCGTTGTGGGGCCCCAGGGCCACGTGTCCTTCCATCCAGGAAGCTGCGGTGCAACCGCAGTGTGCCTGACGCGCCCGGCGCCCTCCGGAGGCGCTGCCTCGCCCCGCGTTCGCTGCCGCCCCGCCCTACCTCGCTGCTCCGACACTTGGCAGTGGCCTTTGCCCACTTCCTGGGAGCCGGCGCCCCTGCCCCTGCCCCGCGGACAGCCATGGGCCACAAAAACTGGTCTCCCGATCTCGCGCCCAGGGGCAGCTGGGTGCCCTGCAGAGCGTGGCCTTGGGCAGTGTTGGGATAGAGGCTGCTCAGCTTTACAGTGTGTGACCCAAGCAAGTCACTCCTACCCAGACCCTCAACCCCAATAAGTGAAATGGGGAATTCATTCATTTATGCATTCATTCAACAAACTTTTGTTGCTGCATAGCACTAGCTGGTCCTGTGCTGAGCAGCCATGACCCTGAGATACTTTGCCCAGAGGTCCCACCTTCTGAGGGTAAAAGAGAGGATTAGAAAGTGAGCAGGGGTCATTCCCAGGCAGCTCTCCCTTTCCAACATTGGCAAGTCAAGAAGCCCAGTGAGCGCCTCTCCTACTCCAAGCCCCAGAGTTGGGGGACTTTAGGGGGTGGTCAGTGCTCCCTTCTCTGAACTGCAGTGACCTTTGAGTGTTATGCTCTTTGTCCCATTCCCAGTCCTTCTGCCACCCCTTGTTCCTTACCCAGCCCTTGCTGTGTTCTCCGTAAACACAGGTCTCCAATCTCTGTGCACCATTCGGGGAGGTCAGAGACCAGGGGCTGGATCAGAGGCCTGGGGCTGTGCAGTGCTGGAGCAGAGGCGTTCTCCCTTCTCCGGGGAGCATTGACCTGGTCTTTCCTGGTCTTCCCAGCCCCTGGGAAGTCTGTGTGGATGGATGGGGTCTGTCCCCTAAGGCCCAGAGGAGGCGTTCCAGTTGATTCCACCCACATGGAGGCTGATGATTGTGCCTGTAGGAGCTTCCTAGCATTGAGGAACTAACTGTAAGATGAACAGTCAGTGGTACCTGCCCTGAGCTCTAGAATCTGTCAAGTCTCTCTTCATTTTCCATCCTCCACCCTCTTGGGGATTTTCTCCTCACTCTTTTGCCTTCCTGCCCCCAGAACAGTTGTGCATTAGAGTGAGAGAGAGAGAGAGAAAGAGAGAGACACGGAGAGATGGAGAGAGAGAGAGAGTGTGTAATTATCCTGGTGGGTAGGAGTGGTATGGTGATGTTCCTGGGTTGAGAGCAGCTGAGCTGGAAAAGGAAGGGCCAGCTTCCTGAGTCAAGTTTCTAGAAGGTCCCCTCGCTTATATTCTAGATCAACAATCCCCAACTTTTTTGGCATCAGGGACTGGTTTCATGGAACAGTGTTTCCACTGACCTGACGGGGTGGATGTAGGATAGGCGGAGCTCAGGTGGTGATGCATGTGATGGGGAGTGGCTGTAAATACAGATGAAGCTTTGCTTGCTCCACCCCCCTCGCCCCTGCCTTCAGCCACCACCGTGCACTCATCTCCTTCTGTGCACCACCAACCCCCTAAATTTTATGGAAGACAGTTTTTCCAAGGGGAGTGGGGTGGCAGAGCTCTGCGGCCTGGTCCCTAACAGGCCATGGACTGGTACTGCTCCTTGGCCCGGAGGTTGGGGACAGGAGTTCTAGATGGTTCTGGGACTTCAGTCAGGTGGCTGTGGAAGGGGCTTCTTGGGGGGAGCAACAAGTGTAACCAGACTTCCGACTTCCCTAGAAAAAGTGGCTCTGTCCTTAACTAAAACTCAGGATAATAATTCCTTTCTAGGGCACTGGGGATTGAATGAAGATGACTTATAGGAAGCATATGAGTTTGATGGATGTTAGTTTCTCTTATGCTTTTCTTTTCTGTTGATAACTCCTTTTGAACAGGGGTTGCCAGAGAAAGTAGTCTCTTGCTAAATTTCTTGGACCTCATCCCAAAAGTCTAGTTACTTTTTTTCTCAAGGATATCTGACTTTTGCTATACTCCTGACTCTCCTGATAAAGCAGGAGAAAATGAGCTGAAAGGATTTAGGGAAAAGCATGATTTCCTGAGGTTCTGGAATGATCAGTGAGAAGATTCTGGTTCTCGACGCCCTTTGCAAACCTCTGTGGGATGCTTGATGTGGAAGGCACCCAGAAGGCAGGAGCATGGAAAGGGAGCTTTCATAATTCCCTCCCCCAACAGGTCCTGTTAATTTTAAATAGCCCCTGAATTACTCTATGCCTCAGTTTCCCCATAGGTATCAGAAAGATGCCTGCTCCCCAGACAGGCAGTGAGGATTGTGCAATAAATCTGTGTAGCTTGCAAGTAAGGTGCGGTAACGGCTCTGAGTGTTCTGGTTCACTCTTCTCACCCTTTCCAGCATCTGGAACTTCCTTATTTACTGTGACGGGGGCTCCCCCAGGAGTCATGGCCTTTTAGTCCCACAAAAGCTAGGTCTAGAGTTCTTAGGAGCAAGACAGCTGTCTCCCCCAACCCAGCACGTCTCTCTCTTCCAAAGGGCTGCTAATTCTCTGCGGAAGTGACAGACACTGGCCCCAAACCCTTTTGCTGCCTGCCTTCTCTTTGAGGTAGCTTCCTGCAAAAATCTTTCCCTCGTTCCCTTTACCTTTACTCATTCGGGGTGTCTGTGAGAAGCTGAGATGATTTATTGCTATTTTTTCTCTCTTCCCCCGTCTCCAGACACAGCAGTGAGCTAGCAGCTCTGCTTATAGCTTGTTCAGAAGCATTGACCTGGCCCAACAAGGAGGACAGCTGAGGAGGAGGGGAGGGCGTTAATCGCCCGGTTGCTTTCCACTGCCACTGAGTGACCTTCAGGCTGCTGGTACAACCAGTCCCCTGCCCTGGGCTAGGGACAGTCTCCTGAGTCAGTGCTTCCTATTTGGGAAGAGGGACTGTGCCAGGACACAGTGCTGGAGACAGAACTCTCCGCTTTAGCCCAGGATTGTAGTTATTTCTGAAATATCAGGAAATCTCAGCTTAGAGATGGACTTTGCTCTCTACCTTACCATCAGGTGAAGAGGTTTTGGGTCCATATTATTTCCAGGACTCTCTCTTGCTTGAAGAATTAATCCATTTGGATAATCATTCACCTTAATTAGGGGAGGACAGTGGAATCCTAGTTGCAGGGAGTGTTTGGTCCTGTGTTCTTGGTTGGCGTCCTGAAGTCCTGGAAGTTCTGGAATGCAGCAAGTGGCCTTGCAGGGGTTTTCAGCTGCTGTTGACCAAGTTGAAAAGTGGAAGGTCAGCAACCAAAGTTATAGGGGTACAAGATCCTTGTCCTGAGACCGGCAAGTTTCCAGCATCCACAATCTGATGCTATCAGGCATTCTTCTCTGTCCTGAGATTGTAAATAAACTCCCTGCACGATCTGCAGCCAGCTCAGAATTCAAAGCCCTTAGCCCAGAAGCAGCTGGGCTTTGGAGGTGTTTGCTCATGACCTTTTCTCTCGCCACACCCTGGGACTCTTGGGAGGAGCTGAGCTCTGTGCTGCAGTGCCAGGATGCAGCCTCTGTCGGTGCTGGCTTCTGCTGCCTTCCTGGGTCCTGTCACATCCTTCTTGCTCAACCATGGGGTACACAGGATGGAAACTACTCTCCCCTCTTTGGAAGACAACGTGTGGCTTGGCTTCATAGAGCTGTGGCTGGAGACTGAAGCAGCAGGCTTTCTGTAGCCAGTCTGTGTTGGGGGAGAGGGGAGTCCTCCCTGCCCAGAAGGCCCAGAGATGGAAGGACAAGTGATAGGCCGGGTGCTCAGGATCTTCCGACACCGGCCGCCTCGACTCCGAGCAGGTCAGGACTGAACTGCCCACTTCCTTGTTTTTAGGGTGACCCATTTAGTCAGGGCTGTTTCTTTCTTGAAATGTCCCTTCTTCCTCTTCCTTTATATCTCGATCTCCACATGGTCCCCCATGTGACTGGGCCAGGAAGCTTCCCATGCTGGCTTTTAGAGTTGATCATGCCCTGTGTAAGGTTGGTATGGTCACAGTCTCATGCCCCTTGGGCCTGTTCTGATTTACTTAGTAGGAGTTTACTCTCAGGGCACACCGTTCTGGGACTGCTCTGGGCACCCTGCCGGAGTCTCGTGGTTCCTTGGGGCCTAGGGCCTGCATGTGACCTCTCCAGTACATTTCCTTGGCTTCCACATCAGTGGTTTCTTTCTTCCTCCTCTTGGGTCCCCATGGTTTCAAGTCTCCCAGGTTAGGTGTGGAAACTGCCCAACTGGCTCTGATCCTATTCCGTGACCAGCAGTGCTGGCCAGACTCCAGGTATCTCAGCATGGAAGTCACCTAGATTCTCACAGACTCCACTCTGGGAATGGATCAATGGTACTGAAGGGCCCTGGTGTCTCCGTTTCAGGATCTCCCCAGGACAATCTGGGGGAAGCTGTAAAGGAACCAGAAAGAGCCCAGGAGCACTCTCTGCCCAACTCTGCTGGAGGCCAGCACTTCTTTGAATACCTTCTTGTGGTTTCTCTAAAAAAAAAGCGTTTAGGGGATGATTATGAGCCCACGATCACCTACCAGTTTCCCAAGGTAAGTATTGGGGCAGGGGAGACAGGATCGGAGTGTTTGAAAGGTGGCGGTGGTGGGGTTCCGTCTCCTTCTCCCCACCCTCGCAGGGCTTGTGTCTGGAGCTGCGCTGAGCTAGGGCTCACTGCTCTCCATTTCCTTCTTAGCTCAGCCCTAGTTCTCTGTTGTTATCACTCACAGAATCTAGGTCTGACTTCTTTGTGAGGGACTGACCTAAGCTTCCTAGCAGGGAAGATAGGCTAGTTCTTTTGCCTGTCTTGGGACCTCCTAGTTCTCCCAAATTCCATCTTCAGTCTCCTTTCTCTGTAGAGAAGCTTACCTTCTGCCAGACCTCCTAGAAGGAGTCCCCTGCGTGGGTTGTGTGGGAAGGAGAGGGTGGGGGCAGGCACGTAGCTGGTGGGCAGCACAGCACTCTGCCCCCGCCCAAGCATCACACTCCTTCTTGCCTCATCCTGCGCTCGGTGAGGGTGGGAATAGGACATCCTTCTCATTAGCCCCTCTCATTAGCAGGTGTGGCAGCTGAGCTGGCCGCTTCTCTTCTCTGATGTGGCATCTCTCTGACTTCGTCTTCCCAGAGGGCTGGGTCATCTCAGGGCCTTTCTGTATTCAGCGTGGCCCTGACCTCCTTTCTGACTATGTAGATCCTCAAGATACTGAAGTGCAACCCAAGTTCATGTCGACTTGGCCCGGGGTGGGCTGTCTCAGCTTTGGGGTGGTCCAGCCAGACTCAGAATGCGGACTGTGCAGAGTGACAGGCAAAGGCACCTGTTGGCCCTCGTACCAGTGGAAAAACTTAGACTGCTTTCGAGCCTCCAAAGAAGCCCGCCAGCCCTCAAGCCCTCCCCTCCTGCCCTTGCGTCCACCTCCGCAGCCCACTTGTCTCTTTGTCTTTTCCTTATAGCGGGAGAACCTGCTTCGGGGCCAGCAGGAGGAGGAGGAGAGGCTGCTTAAAGCCATCCCCTTGTTCTGCTTCCCAGATGGGAATGAGTGGGCACCACTCACCGAGTACCCCAGGTAAGCGCTCAGCCCTGGGACAGGGGTATCTGACTGGGGGAGAAGGGACAAGTGTGGGCCGTGTGGCTCCTGTGGCCCCCTCCTCTGCTGCACATGCTGACTTCCTGCCAGGGAGTGGAGTCGATTCATGTATAAACGTCTTGCCTGGTGTTTCTCAAGGCCAAGGATATTAGCTATCAGTCTGACCAGTCACCTCTGTTCAAATAAGGGTGGGATTGTCCCCCCTGTCCCAGGAGAAGTGGTCAGTGCTTTTGCCTCTGCCACTGGCAGGAGCTGGACTCAGCAAAGGCCGTATAGCAAAGCCCCTTACATCATGAGCTCTGGAATTTGACTGCCCGAATTTGAATTTTGGCTTCACCATTTGAGTTGCATGACCTTGGAAAAGAAACACCCTTTCATAGCTTCAGTTCCTTTATCTTTAAAGTGGGAATAATATTTGAACCTACCTCAAAGAGTTGTTTTGAGAATTAAACGAGATGATGCATTTAGGGCTTGACACCAAGGACTTAATAAATTACTGGTGTTATTGCTGCTGTGATTAATCAGCAGCTCCCCTTTGCTCTCCTCTCTGCCTCTCTCGTGCTGACTGCCTTCCTGTTTAGAATCCAGTGAGCAAATGCAAACCAAGCCTGTCTGCTCTTTCTTAGGGAGACCTTCTCCTTCGTTCTGACCAATGTGGATGGGAGCAGAAAGATTGGATACTGCAGGCGCCTCTTGGTCTGTGCAGCTCAGAACTGCCCCTTCCTCTCTGCAGCCTGCTCAACTCCACAGCTGGGCTTACTCAAACCTCAGCTGCAAAAGTCCAGGCTCCTTGGCAGCAGTATTTGTAGAGAGCACAGCCCCGCGTCTGCTGCCATGTTAGTGCCCCTTCTGTAACCCTGCAAGAACGAAGACCTGACCAATGCCCCGCTGGCCCGCCTGGGGAACCTAGGCCATGCTCTGGGCTGTGCTCTTCCCAGCTGTCAATAGCTCTGCTCTGTGTGAGAAGCTCCAACCGCTCCTCCTTGTGCCTTCTCTATCCAGGCCCGCTTGCCTTGGCCCCTGGAGCCTCCCAGAGCAGAGGCTGGGATTTGGACAGTTAGGTTGAATCTTAGGTCCCAGGAGGATTCTCCAAGTTCCCTTTATAGTGCTTTCTCTCCTGGCCATTTCCTCATCTCTGAGACACACTTGGTTTCCTCTCTGCTGACCCCAGATTGTGATGGTACCGAAAGCGGCAATTCTTACCCCTGAGCCCATCCAGAGCCCTCAAGGACTCTTCTTTTGACCTTGGTGGCCGCTCTGACCTCCCTGCAGCCTGTCCCATGAATGGAGCCTCTGGATAGCCAGGCCTTTGTCCATGTGGCCTGCCATTCACCATAACCCGCCACCACCCCTAGCCTTGTGCCCCATCAGCCTCCGTTAGGAGAAGCCCCTGGGGAGGCTGCAGCGCTGAAGGCACCTCTCTGCCCCTCCCCAGCCCGCCGGCCCTGGCCCTCGCCTTCCCAAAGTGTACTGCATCATCAGCTGCATCGGCTGCTTCGGCTTGTTCTCCAAGGTAGGGGTGGAACAGGATTCCTCGGAGCCTGCTAGGCCTGTTCAGCTTCCGTGTTCTGCCTGGCTGCCTGCCCTGCCTGTGCAACCTGAGTCCTTAGTGGAGCTCTTCCCCCACAGCCAGGGTCGGCATCGAGGCACACTTGGGGAAACTGAGGCAAAGAAGGGCTTGGGCTCAACTTGATGTTAGGGAAAAGTGGAAACTGAATCTAGGGGACTGGATCCCTTGCAGAGAGAGCCACTGTTCCCACTCTAGCCAAGGGAGAAGGCACTGAAGCAGGACACGGGGAGGAGCCATAGGAGTCCTCTGCCCCGAGTTTCGCTTTCCTCATCTGCCAAGTGGATATAATGATCCCTCACCTTCCTATCTCACAGGTTGGTGTGAGGCTCAAATGACGTGATATATTAGAAGTCTCTATAAAATGCAGAGCACTAAACAAATATGAAGACAGTCATTATACAGTAGGGGACCTGAGACTCCTTCTGACTCCTTCGAGGGTAGGAGAGCAGCCGAGGTCCCCAGTACTTCTGCTGGAGCTAATTTGAGTGCCAGTACACCCGAGTCAGGACCTGAGAGCGTGGACAGGGCCTGCCGTGGTGGCCAGAAAGGACTTCATTGTGCTCTGCCTCCAGCAGGACCCTTGGAGGAGGGGAGGAGGAAACTCTGTCATCTTTTGCTTGGGCAGAGCATTGTTCACAGGCATGGGGGCTGTCCCTGGCCCTGGGAGTCTCCAGTGGGAGTTCGAGGACAGAGTGGCACCAAGAGGCTTTGGCTTCTGGGCTTCCACTTCGACCAGCATGAATGAACTTGGCACCATTGTGGATGATGAGTTTCCTCTGGTGTGATTTCGTGGGAGAGATAGTTTTGTGTTGGTGTGAAGAGAAGGGAGGAATATAGATCGGTAGAGAGAGAATGAAAAGAAGACCAGGAAGAAGCAGGTCTCGTGCAGGAGATAAACAACAGGTTATTTAGCGTGAGAGCAGGTTAGTTAGCAGGAGCAGTTGACAGAAGGGTCTAGAAGACACATGAGGATTAGCTGAACAAGTGTGAGAACCTTATGATGCTCAGGGGCATGTGGGGTCTCTGCCACTCACCCAGTAGCATCCCTTTGAGCCATGCCTTCTGTGATCCTTTTCCCTGAAGATCCTGGATGAAGTGGAGAAGAGGCATCAGATCTCCATGGCTGTCATCTACCCGTTCATGCAGGGCCTCCGAGAGGCTGCCTTCCCTGCTCCTGGGAAGACTGTCACTCTTAAGAGCTTCATCCCGGACTCGGGCACTGAGGTGTGTTAGCAAAAAGGGCAAGACCCTTCCTGGCTGGAGAGGGTGGGCTTCTTTGGTGCCTCTCACCACTGTTCTTCCATTCACCAGGTTAAAGTACAGAGAAACTGAGCAGGTCGGCTGGGCTTGGCTAGAATGGTTGGCAGAGCTGAAAATCAAACCCCAATTTTCTGATACTTGTAACCTGATGCCCCCAAGCACCTAGCTACTGCTCAAGCCACCTTGACTTTTACGTATAATAAATAAACCATGTAAGTTGAGGCTTCTGGTACTAGAAAGGACTTTGCCCCCAGCACCCAAACTGTCACTTGCCCTTATTCTCCTGTGTCTGTCCTGTGTCTCTACCTCGTAGTCTCTGTGTATTTCTTATCATCTGTCCCCGCCCTTGGGTCCTCACCCAAGCCACAGGGGGCTGCTGTTGTTTTAAGGCACCAAGCTGGCTGAGGCAGCAAATGCAAGTTTGTTCTACAAACTGCAGTCCTGACCCAGGAACTCTGAACAGTCTGCGTGCTCCTCTGAAGCTTGGCTTCCTCACAGGAAGAAAAGGGGAGCAGCCAGAAGTTTTCATTTACTTAAAAAATAAGTACCGGATACTTACTGTGTGCCGAGCTGTACCATTTTCTGGGTACGCAGTTGTGAGCAAAGTGAATGTGATCCCTGAGCTCACGGAGCTGAAAGTCCAGTAGGGTAGACAGACTTTAAATAAGTAAACATACCAGTACATATATAATTATGAATTATATAACTGCGATGAAAGAAAAAGCCAGGGTGCTACACGGGAAAAAAGATGGTAAGTATTAGGTGGCCAAGGGGGCCTCTGGGACCCGAAAGAGGATAAGAATGAAGGAGCAGAGCAATGCGGGGAGGGCCCAGCCCGAGAGGTGCTGCAGGTAGGAAAGAGGAGATTGCTCTGGGAACAGAGTGGATGTGGAGGAGCATGGGGAGAGACAGGATTGTGTTCAGGGAGGTGAGGGAGGGAGGGGGCAGGACCTGAGGGCCGTGCTCAAGATTATGCCCGTGCTGTTCTCGCCCGGAGAAAAGCCATCGATGGGATTTTAGCAGGGGAGAAAGACAGGATGAGATTCACTCCTGTGGAGAGAAGCAGTAGAGGCTGGTAGAGGCCCAGCACTCCTGGGCCTGTGCGATCTTGCAGTATGGTGACACCCTCCCTCTCTCTCTCTCTCTGGTTTCCCCGCAGTTCATTTCACTGACACGACCCCTGGACTCCCACCTAGAACACGTGGATTTTAGTTCTCTGTTGCGCTGTCTCAGTTTTGAACAGATACTTCAGATCTTTGCCTCTGCGGTGCTGGAGAGAAAAATCATCTTCCTGGCAGCAGATCTCAGGTGGGCCCAGCTGCTGAATGGCTCCCTTGGACTGACCGGCATCCCCGAGTTCCAGGGACCAGACTGAGGCTCTCCAAGGAAGTCAGGCCGTAGGGCCCTTGTGCCCGCCCTCCTGCTTCCAGCTCCTTAATCTGCACCTTCAGCCTAGAGAAACAGCCTCCCCTGCCTCCAAACTGCTGCCTGGGCCTGAAGAAGTTTCCCGACTTAGTCTGAGAAGAGCAGGAAAGACAGCCCAGCAGACCAGTCAGGGTGGATGCACACATGATTCTGCCCTTGCAAGGCTGGGGGAGGGAAGAAGGGTGGAGAACAAGGCAGGAAGGCAGATAATAGCATGGAGGTTAGGCCCATCTATCCATTTATTCAGTCATTCAACAAACATTTATTGCGTGTCAACTGTTTGCCAGGTGCCAAGCGTTGGGAAGATACAAACAAAGCAATGGTCCTTGACCTTAAGGTGATGCAAAATTATATAGTGGTTCCTAAGTATTGACAGTAGCAAAATGAGCTTCCAATCTTGTTTTTCCACTTTAGCTATGAGGTTTCCCTTGAGTTAGTTTCTTAACTTCTTGAAGTCACGGTCTCCTTAACGGTAAAATGGAAATGATTGTAGTTAACTCATAAAGTCATGGTGGGGATTAAATGAAATAATGCACGTCAGGACCTAGCACCCTGCCAGGCACACATTGGTAAGTGCTAGCTGCTATTTGTAGTAACTTCACAGTTGAGTATATCCTTGTGTATAGTCGAAGCAGGTACTGTCACGTCTTGGTCTCTACCTCTGAGGGGCTTCAAGTCTGAGAAAGACATGGTGAGATGTGACAGAATGCAGAAGAAAAAAGCTTCATAAAACAGTAGGCGTGAAGCTTGTATTCATATCTGCAGAGGGAGAGAACAAATGATATTGGGCAGACAATCCTGCTTCTTTCTTTTAGGGAAGAAGAAAAAGATGTTAGGGACTCAAATAGCAGAAGTCAGAGGGGCGAATGTCACGGGTTTCAGAGGAAAGGATCCCTGGGCAGGGAATAGGGTCTGTGTGTTGATAATTCTGTAAAAATCAGTGATAACCAAAAAGGAACAAGTTGTAGGCTAATCCGTAAGGGAAGTGTCATAATCTTTTGCTTTGGAAATAGCTATTCCACTTCCAGTCCTGTATGGAAACCAGAAGTTTCTGTGTGGCTGGAGCTGGGTTCTGGCCCTTTCCACTCAGATCAGAGTTTGGGACGTGAAGGATGGCAGGATTCACCTCTCAGGCGCTAACTTTCTCCAGGGAAATCCCAGCTCTCCCCACTTCCTTCCCATTGAGTTTTTCAGATCCCTGAAGCTCACGTAGGGTGGGGACTTCCAGTCAGTCTAAGCCTTGGCCAGACTCTCAGAGACTCAATCTTGCTAACTCAGGAAGTGCTGGCTTGATACCAAGAATCAAAACGAGGATTCCCGCATCTGTTTTTGTTGGCCTTGGCTTTAGGGCACTTTGGCCGGAGAAGTGAAGAGCCAGGAAAGCTGGTGGAGAACAGAGAAGACAGAGTGAGGCTGTGTGTGTGGCAGGGCGAGGAGTGGGGGCCGAGTTGTGACTTGGGCAGGAATGACACGAGGAGCGCTTCACTGGAAAGGCCGGGGGAGCTACCTCTGTGGGACTTTCCATGTAGGAATTGCTGGGCAGAGGTTCCTGGAACCTTGGAATTTCCCAAGTTAACTCAGGCACCAACCTGGTAACCTTTAATAAGCTTGAGTGTCCAGAGGGAGCCATGTGAGGTAAGGGCTGCGGATGAGGATGGCTGGACATGAGGAGGAAAAACAGGCTTTGCCTCTCCGCTGAGCCCCCAGTGTTTACACATTCATGTCTTCACTACACTGCCAGTTCGTTAAACGCAGGGTCAGGCCGGGCGCAGTGGCTCATGCCTATAATCCCAGCACTCTGGGAGGCCGAGGTGGGCGGATTGTTTGAGCTCAGGAGTTCGAAACCAGCCTGAGCAAGAGCGAGACCCCATCTCTACTAAAAATAGAAAGAAATTAATCGGACAACTAAAAATATACAGAAAAAAAAATTAGCGGGGCATGGTGGCGCATGCCTGTAGTCCCAGCTACTCGGGAGGCTGAGGCAGTAGGATCGCTTGAGCCCAGGAGCTTGCGGTTGCTGTGAGCTAGGCTGATGCGACGGCACTCTAGCCCAGGCAAAAGAGTGAGACTCTGTCTCAAAAAAAAAGAAGGGTCAGTGTCTCCCGGTATCCACATCCTTAGCACAGTTGTGAGCACATAGCAGGGGCTCAATCACTTGTCTGCTTGACTGAAGGCCACTCTTCCCTCCCTTCTTTGGAGTCACTTTTAGTTTTGGCCAGTAGCGAGTTGAGGAAGACTCATTGGGAAAAGAATGATCAAATAGAGGTGCCCCTCTTGATTAGTGGGGTCTCAGCCTCTCCTGGTTTCTGTCCCGCCCCTCCCAGCAATGCGCAGTTACAAGCTCCATGACCGCCATGGCACCCAGACTTGCCCTTTTGCACGGGCACAGGCAGCGCCGTGGTAGCTGCTGTTGGTAGTGGGCTGCAGCGGTGCGTGGGGTGGAGGTGCAGGGGCCCCTCTGACTCTCGTTCTCCTCTGTCCCAGCACCCTGTCTCAGTGCATCCACGCTGCTGCCGCGCTGCTCTACCCCTTCAGCTGGGCACACACCTACATCCCTGTTGTCCCTGAGAGCCTTCTGGCCACCGTCTGCTGCCCCACTCCCTTCATGGTTGGAGTACAAATGCGCTTTCGGCAGGAGGTCATGGACAGCCCCATGGAAGAGGTATGGTGCTGCAAGAAGAGTGAATGCTTCAGAGTCAGACAGATTTCGATTCGGATCCCAGCTCTGCTGCCAACAGCTGTGTGATTAGGGGCAAGTTACTCAGCCTCGTTAAGCCTGAGCTTCCTCATTTGTAAAATGGGGATAACAATGTTCAGTTCTTAGGGATAGTGGGGAGATAACCTGCATAAAGCTCCTACCCTGATGCCTGGCACATAGTTGATGCTCAATAAATGCTGGCCCCCTTTCCTGAAGGCTTTCCCTTTAGACTTAAGGGGCAGCACCTGGCTTATGCAGGGTCATCAGATTGTCCTCTGCCAGCTAGCCCTAATGAGCAGCCTCTGGGGTGTCCCATCTCACCCAAATGGATGACACAGCTGGTCTATATCACACACACCCCACTGGAATTTGTTCAGATTCCATGTAAGTGAGCTACATAACCCTCCTGCAAAGTATGAGTCTTGAAAATGCAGATTTTTGCAGCAAAAGCCATCTTTTTGAGTAGCTCAGAGCTCAGCTGGCTAATGAGAATGTAGGACCCAATCTCCTTTGATTTTATCAGTTTCTTATTTCTTGGCAGTCCCCGAAACACACCAGAGGCCGCAGTTGTGAAAATGGGCATTAACAGCATAAATCTATCCTCAGTGTTGGAAAAACAACTCAAAACATGTGCTCTGCTTTCAGTTGTCAGTAGGAACTTTCAAAGGGTAGCATGTTACTCTATCTTAAGCCAGAAGAGGTACTTGGGAATATCTGCCCTGGCTAACCGTTGACTCACTCTGTGCAGAGAAAGGGCTTACCAAGGGGAGAGGCAGGGTCTGGAAGTAGGCTATAAAGAGGCATGGAGCCAGCCCCAGAGGAAGGGTTTCCCCATTTTACACAGGAGATAACGGAGGTCCAGGGAACTCAACTGACTTATCCGGAGCCACACAGGCAACAGGGGAACGTAGCACAGATAAAACCTAAGCCCCTCCTGGGGAAAGCATTGCTGGGAAGTAAAGAAGCGGGCTGCGTTTCCCTTCTTCGCTTCCTCAGCCTGCCCACCCTTCCTCAGGACTGCTGAGTACACATGCCCTTTGAACCAGCATTAGCCTTGTGACTAACTTGGGACAGAGAATTAGCCCCGTGTTTAGCAATAAATGTCCCAACCTCAAAAGTTATGAAACTTCCTGACTGCAGCTCCAGCTCCTCAGAAGCTGCGGCTCCTCCCCTGATGGCCAGTCAGACTCCGGCTCCTACTATCAAAGAGCCGCGGCCTGTTTTATTCCTAAGCAGCTGCTCCGTGAAATGGGCAGGGGGTGCGGAAGGGGAGGGCCACGTGGTGTTGGGGGGATCCCCTGACTTCCCATATAAGCTCTCTTGACGGGATTATTCTACAGACAATAATATGACCAAATACTGGAACAACCTCAAAACAAAATTCTTCATACACACTCTTTCCCCCAAGAGCCTTCCCTGCATGAAGGCATCTGAGCCCATACATACAAGTTGTTTCAGGCCTGGACTAGTCCAGTTTTCCTCCCTGATGATGCATAATTACAGTGCATGCTCTGTTTCTTGGCATCCTTCCAGCCCCTCTCTTTCCTTGTATTTGAAAGAAGGGAACATGGAAGGTTCATATGCCCCATTGGGAAGACCAAGGGTCACAAACTGAAAAGAGGACCAGCAGGCATTTAAATGACCAACACTGACTGGATCTGGGAGACTGTGGGGAATTGGTGAGCACATACCCTGTCTAAAGGGGGCAGCTGCTACTCAGTTCTATCTGAATGTTGCCCTTTAGAAATGGGGGAAAGGACCAGCGTTAGAGCTCTGATTTTTCGGGAGAATCCAGAAATCCAATTTATTTATTTATTTTTTTATTTTGAGACAGTGTCTTGGTCTGTTGCCCTGGCTAGAGTGCAGTGTGGCATCATCATAGCTCACAGCAACCTCAAATTCCTGGGCTTAAGCAATCCTCCTGCCTCAGCCTCCCAAGTAGCTGGGACTACAGGCATCAGCCACCACACCCCACTGATTTTTCTATTTTTTGTAGAGACGGGGTCTTAGGCTGTCAAAAATCCAAATTTTGTGTGAAATATTCCAATTTAAACATTGGAAACAAATCCAATTATTTAAAAAACACTCTGAAGATCAAAGATATAGATCTGCTCATTGAAATCAGTCAGCAGGATGCCTCTTTGTAATCTCTGGTCCAGACTGAAGGCCCCTCAGGCGGCAGGAACTCAAGTCCTCCAAGTTCCAACCCTGTGCTTATCTCACCTGCAGCCTGTAGACCCACGGTCTCCTCACTTTCTTTCCTTCCCTCTTCCTGTTGACCCTGGGCTCATTTCCTTCCCTTGTCGAGTTTCCTGCTGGAAGCCCAAAGCTCTGAGTTTTTTTCCATAGAATTCCAGGCAATTGTACATAAAATTGTTACAAGCATTAAAAACAAAATCAGAAGATGCCAGTCTTTGTCCCATATAGCAGGGAGTTGAAAGGGGGTTGTAGAGGGGGGAATGCAGTCCCAATCTAGGTTTGGAAACAAACTGGTCTTCTTATTTGTTAGCAGTGTGAACTCAGGCAACTTAACTTCTTTGGAGTTGTTTCCTCACCTACAAAATGGAGATAGTATCTATCTACCTCCCGTGACTGTCGTGAGGATTAAATGAGATGAAATGGGTAAAGCACTTATGTGTGCCATGTACTAAATGCTCACACATAGAAGCCATTTCTGCAGTCAGTGGGTTATTAAGGGAGTGACTGGCTGTGATTTCCCATATTGTATTCCCCTTCCACATTAGCTCTTTCTCCTATCTTCCTACACACACCCACACCCTTTCCCCAGGAAAGGAACCAAGATTTCCAGAAGGGAATGGTGAGGAAGGAGAAGGCCGGACAGGACATGAGAGTTGATGTTGATTTTGTTGCTATGTGGGCTGAAAGGTACAGCCACAGGCAGAAATGGAGATGGCAAGTCCTCCTGAGGTCTATGAAGAGAGGGAAAGAGAAAAAGCCATTCTATAATATCTTTATTTCAGGTCCTGTTGGTGAATCTTTGTGAAGGAACTTTCTTACTGTCGGTAAGTGTCTGGGTTCAGATCCCCGCAGGCCCACCACCAACTCAAGCACTGTAGTCTCATCACGCTCCACTTATTTCAACATTTAGTACTTTAATTGAGTGAGAACCCGTGCTGACGAGACTTTTCTCTCAAGGAGCCCACACAGATACAGGGGACTTCACTACAAGGCAGTCAGTGTTAGTGCATTTCGAGCAGGGTGTATAAACCAAGTATCACAGGATTCGAGGATCCCTCACTAATATTTAGAGTCAAACTGAAGACCAAGAAACAGCTTCTGCTGTTTCTTTACTATGTGGTGGATAATTTGAGGGTAGAGTGGGGTATAGAATTCATGTCTTTCTCATGCTCTTCTGCCAACCCCCTTCACTCTATACCTCCTTCCTGACTGCTTGACCACTGAGCTAACCCTGTCCTCTCTTAGGTTGGTGATGAAAAAGACATCCTACCACCAAAGCTTCAGGAGGACATCTTAGGCTCTCTTGGTCGGGGGATCGATGAGTTAAAGAGTAAGTCCTAGGCCCCTCTTATTTGGGGTTTCTCCAGGGAGACTGAAAGTATGATTCTCAACCATTTCCTTCCAGAACTAAAATGAACTCACTCAGCGGTCCTAGGCTAGTCCCAGAGGCCGACATCCCTGGGGAAGTCTGAGTATGGGATTTTATTCTTCCTCAGCAACAGCAGAGAACCCATAACAGGCTCCCATTTCCATCAGTCAGTAATCATGAACCCTACCCCCCAGCTTTCCCCAGGAGCTTTCAGCTTGCAATGAAAGCCATACTTGGAGGTTGAGTTTGGGTAGCTTCATCCTTCTGCTGTCTTCTCAGATGGCCTTTATATGTCCTCTGCAGCTTCAGAAGAAATCAACGAGCATGTTTCAGGCCCTTTTGTGCAGTTCTTTGTCAAAACCGTGGGCCACTATGCTTCCTATATCAAGCGGGAGGCAAATGGGCAAGGCCACTTCCAAGAACGGTCCTTCTGTAAGGCTCTGACCTCCAAGACCAACCGCCGATTTGTGAAGAAATTTGTGAAGACACAGCTCTTCTCCCTCTTCATCCAGGAAGCCGAGAAGAGCAAGAATCCCCCTGCAGGTACAGCGACAGCCCCCATCGTTCTAAGCCCAGAGATCATTACCTCTAGGATGAAGAGGAGGGGAGGAAAGAGTATTTCTCTACAGAAGCTCACAAAATAGCTGTAATTTTATTAATGGGTTGAAATTAAGTAATATGAAACCTAAGAAAATGTCCCATGGGCTGATATTTTGTAGAAGTTGTTCCATTTATCAGCAAGCAGGACTAGGCCCTTTTATCTTTGTTTTAACCTAGAGCTAATTCCTGCTAATTACCCTCTGTTCGTGGGCCCCTTTTTGAACCAAAAAAATACCGGGATCTCCAGAAGTCTGTGAGGGCATGGGAATCGAGGCAGGGAAGGGCATGTGTGTGGGGGTGGGGTGGGGGTAGAGGAGCATGGGGAGCAGAAAATATTTCTGGTCTGTTCTCCTGGGCTCATCATAGTCTGCCTGATCAGATTAGATGCCTCTAACACCTGTATCTGAACCCACAGGCTATTTCCAACAGAAAATACTTGAATATGAGGAACAGAAGAAACAGAAGAAACCAAGGGAAAAGACTGTGAAATAAGAGCTATGTGAACAGGAGAGACTAGACCTACAGGCCAGTACTGGACTTCAGCCCCTGCCAGAGGGGTAGGATCATGGAAGCTCTCAGCCCCCAGAATCCACAGCCTCCTTCCGAGTCCACCATCCAGGTCTTGCTTCAAACTGGTGTCTGAGTTTGGTATCCGTGGTATCAGCTTTTTCAGGACTTTGGAGGGCTCTGACTCCGTGCTCACAGAACTGGGCCCAAAGGTGCATTTTTTGCAGAGGTGACACAGAGCAGGAGACAGTAGTACAGATGTTGTAGATGCTTGGTTAAAAGTTGTTGCAACTGCCCTCTCTTGGGGACCACCATTACAAAATCTTCAATAGAGAATGGAGTTGCGACCCAAAGGCTTAGGCCCTCCACATAAAAAAAGGTCTGTATACATGTGAGGATGAGAGTAAAGAGGAAAATCTTCTTGCTTATGTGTGTGTCTTTGGCTTCCACTATGGAGGGAGAACCAGGAAAATGAGGCAATAAACGTGAGAACAGAGTGGATGAGAAGTGGAGGCCCTGGTCGTGGTGGCCCTGAACCTGAGGCTGTGTTTGGACTGGAAGAATCACAGAGGTTTGCAGCTCCACTTCTTCTAACAGGAAGGGTAAGAGATATTGGTAAGGGCAGCAACAGCACTGGACACTGGGCAGCAGAGTCCTTAGATCTAGTCAGGTTTGCTTTCCAGAATCCTGGGAGGAGAGGCTACAATTCGGAGGGAAGCAGCTGCAGTCTAGGGTAACTCGAGGGTAGGAATTTCAGTCAACAGAAGCCAGTGAAGAACACTACATGGTTTCTATAAAAGTAGGTCTGTTCGTCCATCACTTCATTTGGACTGGTCCTTCAGTCTTAGACTTTCTACCTCCAACTGGTCTTTGAGAAGCACAGTTCAATTCTTTAGCTAAAGGTGGAGGGATCCCTGCATTGACATTTTTCCCCTTTGAGAAAAGAGTCTAAAGGAGTTTAGTGGTCACCTAGTCTCTCCTCCCTCTCTACCTCTACTAGTATCTTCTGTTCAAATAGTGGGAAACATTTTTAGAAGTGTCTTATCTTTCAAAATTCCTTTTTTTTTTTTTTAAACATGTGTGACTGTGGCCCTCACAAATCCCTGAATTCTATACAAAGAACACAAAAGTGTTTGGAGGATGGAAGAGGGGCAGGGGCTACCAACTGAAGTTAAAGCCAATGTAATTTGCTTTGGGAGTGCAGAGACACAGTGCAGGTAGCAGATATCCCACTGTCCATACACCACCCCTAACTATGCTGCAACTCTTCTGAGAATTACATCTCTTTTGGTAGTTTATGGCAGTGGTTCCTAAACCTAGTTGTACCTCAAAAGGCTTCGGAGCAGGAACCAGAGTCCTAGAAATCTTGTGAAAATACTCTCTGAGGCACCGTCCCAAATCTGCCAAATCATTTCTAGGATTTGAGAATCTGGACCTGGGAATCTGTATTTTCAAAAAGCTTCTTCAGGTGATTTTGATGCCCAATCAGGTATATAAGAAGAATCAGGGCCAGCAGAGGTTTACTACAAATACACCCTTGACCTGATGCTGATAGTGTATCTAGGGCTAAAGGAAGCACACACCAAACATCTGAGTGCTTTTCAGATTCCCTTTTAAGTTGAAAAAGATTTTAGGAGAAATACACATTTCAGTTAGCCCTCAGCATCTAGGTTTATGCCTGGTATGGTGTAGGAGAGAACACTGCACTAGGATTCAGAAGATCAGGATTCTAGTCTCCGTTCTGAAAAACAGCAAGTGACAATGGTATGCCATTTAGCCTCTCCTGGCCTCAGTTTCCACTGTAAGTAATTGACACCTGCTGTGTCAGTAAGACAATAGATGTAACTGTGCCAAAAAAGTAGAATTATCCTTCCTTCTTTGTTCTAGCTTTCAAAACTTGATCTGTCTGAGTATTTTCCTATATATTAATATATTTCTCTATCCCAGATGATGGAGAAATTGCTAGCAAGTGACATAGTGAAAGATTTCCCTTTCCCACTACAGTCTAGCAAAAAAAAAAAAAAAAAAAAAAAATTAAAGGTTTAACTATCATTGCTAGATCTACATGGGATTAAAAGTACAAGCAAGCAGGGCTCTGGCTGCCAGGCAAGGCAGTGCAGCTACTGTTTACTTCTGATTATGGAACAGGGTACAGACAAAAATCAGTAATAATATGACCTCATTTTAGTCAATCTGTATACAATCTGGTTCATAGTGGACACCTGGTTCTCATTTCAAACTGTAGTATAGGTACCAAAAAGCAGAATGCCAGAAAAGGAGAGTGCAAAATGATTCTTTTCAGAAGCCCAGGCACTTACTGAAAATTTAAGGGAAGGATTTGAGATTCCTAAATGACTGATAATCACATAGGTGGCAACTACAACATAATGAACCCATCAACAGGAAAAATGAACATAGTTCTCCTTTTTTAAAGTTTCTTCAAAATAGAAAGGTCACAGGACACATCACAACAATGCAGCATACTGAATTTCCTTATTTATTAAAGAAAAGAAATAAATTTTGCTTAAATTTTAAAGAATGACATTAAGACTTAGTTTATCTTTCCACTGAATAAAACTGAGAAAAAAAGCTGGCTTTCAGGTCATATATTTATTTAAAAAAATAAAATGGATCAACAAAGTTATCACATTATTCTGCATGCTAACAGGATTCCCCAAGCCCATGAGAGATACCATTTCTTGAGCAATAAAAAATGACTTCCTCAACAATGTAAAGATAGGAAACCTTTCAATCCAACTTCAAGGTCTTTATCACTAGTTCCACCTCACAAGCTAGTGGGATGTATCTGTGTCACAGCTGAACCCCTTAGTAAAGAAAGCTTGAGAAGACACTAAACAAGGATGTTACTCAAGATGATGATTGGTTAAAATTATAAAGCAACCATCTTTTGGCCTGCAAATAGTCAACATTAGAAATCTCCACCACTGGGGATCTGCTCCCCATGACAATATTATTCTGAATCCAGGATAATTACGAACACATGGCATGTTTTTCCTGCATGCTTTCTTGGCCCAAACCCTGTATGACAACATGTACAATTTACAGGATGGGTCCCGTTCTCACACAGGATAGGTAGGGAGTATTACCAATAACAAAGAAAAAAGTTATACAACATTGATTATTATAAATTATATTTGTTCATATCCACCCCCATTCTCAATATGTTCGGATTCCTTCCTGCAGAAAACATGAGTTTCCTATATAACACCAATTACATCATTAATGATGGTTAGAATGAGCTGTAGAGACCTTAATTCTGAAGACATGTATGTGCAGGTGAGATGCAATCTGATTGCAAACACTGACACAATAGCGGATCAAATCAAAGAAAGAGAAGACCTGGAAAGAAAAGAGACTATTAGATTCATAGCACCTGCTTAGGCCCTCCCTAAGATTCCTGAAAGTGAAGAGGAGTGGCCTCTGACTTTCTTCTCTCTCCTGATTCACCTTCTATTCTATACAATTTAATAACTTAATTTCTTCATGATCTTTCCTTTATCCTACGGATCAACAAACTTTCTTAGAGACAGAGAGTAAATATTTTAAGCTTTGTGGGCCAAACTGTCTTTGTCACAACTGTTCAACTCTGCCACTGTATTAACAGCATGAAAACAGCCACAGACGATACATAAATGAATGGCCATGGCTGCATTCCAATAAAACTTTATTTACCAAAACACCCTGTGAGCCCACTGGGAATAGTCTGCTGACCCATGTTTTACACAGTTAGAAATTTGGAATTTATGAGCCCTGCCTGATGTAGGGAAGACTGATAAGAATAACGCAAAAATGGCTCAAATACGAAGCTACGAGAAACTGTCAGAAAACCCCATATGCAGATTTCTGACATTCTAAAACATTACAATTATATGATCTATCTCTCAGGACTGGGCCACTGAAACAAGAAAACAGGTAGCCTCTAAATCATGAAATAAGATACAGTACAATACCTACCAGGGCAATCCAAAGCACAATATATTCATCAATAAAGCTGTTAAAATACTGGTCCAGAAACAAAAGTGCTGGACCTATAAATGCTGTGTCATGCAAATGCATTTCACTTTTCGTCATGTGTGCAACCTATAAATAAAACAGAGTAAATGATGTAGGCATTTTCATATTAGAGCAATTGTGAGCTACACAGTAAATCAGTATTGTGTTCAAATATCAAGCTTCAAAAATTATTTAGCCCACAAAAGATGCTTTCCACAAGGAACCTTAAGTTGAATGTTCAGATTGAGAATAAAAAGTGTAGATAAACTGAACAACAAAATTAAACAGTAGATAAAAGGGTGAAAAGTTGTAGAAGTTCAAAGAACTGGTAACCTCAAATTGTAGCTTCACAAAATAGTAAAAACAGCTCCCCTGTTGATGTCAAGAGATTGTGATTGGAGGAGAGCAAATTCTAGGACTGCTTAGGAAGCTACAGAGTGAAAACTATGGCCATAAAACCACAATAAGATGAAGGTGAAAAACAGAACAAATAAAACTTAGGTGCTTACCACAAGCTTATTAGTGATCTTAGCAGATACAAAACCAAATGTCAGTATATAAAGACAGGGATGCTTTTCAAAAAGCTGAACTGCTGATTTCTTGTAGATCATTGCAGCTAATGTAATCACTGATCCAATATGGAGAAAAGGAGAAAGGACACTTGTTCCCTGCACAGAGTGAAGAGCAAAGTTAAGAGTATTCAATACTCATCAGATACTACATAGAACTGCTATAAAATAGTTCAACTCAAACTTTGAAGAACCTCACGGTGCTTGATAGCCAGCAATTTCTATAAACCGAACACAAGAATAGCTAATGAAAAGCAGCAGCATGAATTGGATAGGCACAAATTGAGGATTTCACTTATATAGGCAGGCTTATTTTTACAAAGCAGATCATACTTTTAAAAAATGTATGTGCAAAAGTATGTGTATGGACAAAAATATACATATATAAGCATATAAATGCACATAAGGATTTATTAAGCTGAGGAAAAAATTATATTTTTTAAAGATTAAGCAGAAAGTCTAAATTAACAAATGATTTTATAGATTTCAAATGAAAAACAAAGTGACCACAAAACCAAGTCCTAGTGTAAACAATTATTGAAAATCTTAAGATATACTCACTGCTATTGTTGATCCATTTTTGCCAACACCACCTGTGAAGATTACACGGAAGTAATTTGTACAGGAAAATATGGTCCCTGCTACAGTACAAAGTGCAGGAAAAATTTTCATTTGAATATTCAGCACTGGAATCTTTAATGAGTAGAAAGAAAGAACAATTAAAATATATACAAACTAAGAAAACAGTCTACTATATGATTCATATTCTCAAATACTTTTCATTCCCTCCAGTTTAGTAAATACTTAAAAGTAATGGAAGTTTCCTGCTCCTCATTATAAGCAATAAAACAAGTCTCAGGAGATGAGGCTGTATAGAAATTAATCTCACTTCTGACATACACCTTTATAAAAACACTGATTCATCTCCTTCACTTTGACCTGTGAGCAAGAAAAAATAAAAAAATAAGAAAACTAATTCAACTTCATTAACTTGTGTCACACGCTAAGTAAGCTTCACCTAAGGCATCCCAGAGGTCTGGCAACAGTGAACGACGGTGTCTTCTGGCCTTTTTATAAAAGGAGTGCACCTTGCCTTTTTTTTTGTGCATTTTTGAATTCTACCTCTAAATCTGTAGAACATTCCTAATTGTGAGAAAGATGTATGGAGTATAAAAGCATAAAAATATTTGCAACTAGATTTAAAAATCTGCAAAGTGGAGAATGGAAAAGAAAAGTTCTATTCAGAAGAGTACTCAAGTCCAAATTGTTAGAATACAGGCAGCTAGTAAAAGCAGAGGGCAACTAAGAAGGCATTCTGATAAAGGAAGAAAAAAACAGATTGAGCACATTCAAAGAGATAAAGCTCTACAATTGTGTATTCAAAATTTTAACACATAAGTTTACTTTTCAGAAAAGTAAAGAATGTATTCTTACAGCATACTGAAAACATGAATTGATTTGCCTAAAGTGAGGGGGACAGAGTGGACTGATATATATTTAATCTTGCAAACACAATATCCATCTTTTAAAATGAAATATACAAATTTTTAAAATCATTTAAGATTCTTTTTGTTCCCTCCTTAAGCTTTTTTTTGGTCTCAAATTTTGTCCAATACAGACTGAAAAAACAGCAACAGTAAATAAATGATATATTCTAGTAAAAGAAAAAAAATGATTATAAGAACAAGATTCCAAAAGTCCATAATGGTTTGATAAGCAATGAGTTCTTACAATGAAAACATTTTAATTAGGGCTATTTACACTTTGTAGGGGCTGTCATCTGTCTACATTTTAAAAATCAAATAGGAAATGTCACATTTCCTATTTTTTTGTACGTATAAAACTCCAGCAAAATTGGCAGACATAAATCTTAACATTTGCGTATTCCATCTCTTCAAAACTCTCAAGAACTTTGTTTACACAACTCAATGACCTCTTGCAAAACTGCAGCTCTAACAAAAAAATTGAAATCAACTGTTCAAATTTCAAGTTGTACTATAGTAAAGTTTAATTTTCTAAAATGAAATAGAGCAACCTAAAATCAAGTCCAGAACTTTATGGAGTATCCTAAATGGTCTTCCTTCCCTAAATCTCCAACCCCCTATAGCCCAAGTTAAAAACTTGTGTTTTAAATTTTTTAATTTCAAAATATTAAGGGGGTACAAATGTTTCAGGTTACATGGATCCTGGTTACACTGAGTCCCAGCTAAAGGTGTGCCCATCATCCAAATAGTGTTCATAGTACCCGTTAGGTAGGGTCCCCACCTCGAGTCTTCCTCCCCCCTGGTTGAATTCCACTGAGTTTTATTTCCCTCTGTGTACATGTGTGGTCATCAGTTAGTTTCAATTTAATAATGAGTATATGTGGTGTTTTCCATTCTTGATACACTTCACTTAGGAGAATGGTCTCCAGTTCCATCCAGATTGTTGTAAATGGTATTAATCTTTTTTATGTCTGAGCAGTACGGTGTACATACACATTTCATTAATCCACTCATGAACTGATGGGCACTTGGATTCCACATCCTTGCAATTGTGAATTGTGCTGCAATAAACATTCGCGTACAGGTGTCTTTTTGATGAAAAGTCTTTTTTTCCTTTGGGTAAATTTCCAATAGTGGGATTGCCGGATCAAATGGTAGGTCTACTTTAGTTCTTTGAGGAATCTCCATACTGTTTTCCACAGAGGTTGTACTAATCTGAAATCCCACCCACAGCACATAAGTATTCCTTTCTCTCTGCATCCATGTCAGCATTTACTGTTTTTGGACTTTTTGATAAATGCCATTCTAACTGGGGTAAGGTGGTATCTCACTGTGGTTTTAATTTGCATTTCCCTGATGATTAGTGACGTTGAACATTTTTTCATATGTTTATTGGCCATTTGTCTTTCTTTTTTTGAGAAGTTTCTGTTCATGTCTTTTGCCCACTTTTTAATAGTTTTTTTCCTTGCTGATTTGCTTGACTTCTTTGTAGATTCTGGTTATTATATTAGCCCTTTATAGGATGTGTAGTTTGCGAATATTTTCTTCCATTCTGCAGGTTGTCTATTTGCTACTGATTGTTTTCTAAGCTGCGCAGAAGCTTTTTAGTTTAATCAAATCCCATTTATTTTTTTCACGCCTCCCCCCCATCTATTAATTTTTCTTGTTGCCATGATTGCCACTGGGGTCTTTTTCATAAATTGTTTGCCTCTACTGATATCTACGACAGTTTTACCTACATCGTCCTCTAGAATTCTTATGGTTTCATTACTTAGATCTAAGTCTTTTATCCATCTTGAATTAATTTTTGTGAGAGGTAGGGGTCGTGTTTCATTCTTCTGCATGTGGCTATCCAATTTTCCCAGCACCATTTATTGAACAGAGGTTCTTTTCCCCAGTGTACACTGTTGTCTGCTTTGTCAAAGATCAGTTGATTGTAGGTAGATGGCTTTATATCTGGGTTCTCTATTCTGTTCCATTGGTCTATGTCTGTCTCTATTTTTGTACCAATATCATGCTGTTTGGTTACATAGTAAAGGAGAAAGTCAGCACCATGATTGCTTTGAACTCCAAGAGATTTTTCTGCTCTAGTTCAGAAAACTACAGACATTGCATTTTAAATCCAATGCACCTGGCTGATATTCAATACTGTGGCTAGTTTCCTTGTTCCCAGCCTCTCCTGCTACCCCTCCCACTTTTCCCTCTAAAAAGAGAAAGGACTACTCTGGCGAAGGGGAAAATATTACACTCCTCTAGATTTCAAAAGAAGCAAAGCATTATCCTATTACAGGGGTATCCCTATTTTAGGGCCAGGGCACTGAATGGGTGGCCCCTCTGTATAACAGTAATTTGTACCATGAATGAACTGAATGAGCATCATAACTGTATTTATAATTTGGTGAAACTGCTTTAGAATCATAAAAATTGTTGCTTTTTGAAAGAAGGAGGAATAAACACAAATGTTAAAAATGCCAGGCAAATTAGCACACGGCTTGGCTCACAAAATAAGAAAGCAAGCTACAGACCTAGAAGCAGGGTATCAAACATTCTTAGAGTTCTCATCACTTCTGTTATATATGAGTTATACACACCAAAACATAAGCTCCCAAGTGTAGGATTTTGTTTGAATTGATTTTTGCATTCTCTCTAGAACCCTGGTTGTTATAGGTGCCCAATATACATTTGTTGAATGAAGATTAAGATCTTTTTTTCTCTATGTAGAATTCCTGTTTTTGGAGACTGTGAAGAAACATCTTGCCCCCATGTTAAGGATGAAAATGAAAATTAGCCACAAGAGAATATGAGGAAAGCAAGAAAGCCAGAGTTAGAGGAATTCCAAGCAAGGCTCACCAGGTGATCCCTTAAAAATTTGGTACCAACTGGAACACTTATAAAAAGTATGACAAGTGTTGCCATTTTCACCCCACATTCAAGATCAAAGAGGGTGGGCACATTCTGTCTTTCCCCTAGCTCACAAAGGGTGGGCACATTCTGTCTTTCCCAACCTTCCTCTTTCTGTCATCATCTTCTTGGAACTCATCAAAGGTGGTCAAAGTGCATCCACTCTACAGAAATAATCAAAGAGCTATACTGAAAACACCTTCATCTCAGGCCTGCCTGAAGTTTCAGTAGTCTTCAAGACTTGGGAAGATTAAGAACTTCTGTTGTGGGTCATGGTATCTGTCCTATAGCCAGGTGAAAACTCTCTAGATTCAGGCCATGAGAGTATGCAATCAAAAAATATCAATCTAATGTGATTTATTTTTAAAAAAGCAATGGAAAAAAAAAATCTTCCTCAGCACCTTTACCAGATTACGATGGACATATTTTGGTTGAATAGTTTGGATTGATGCAGATTAATATCAGTTATTAAACTGTTAGACTAGTTTTCTTATAAGCATAATAAAATGTTCTTATAGGCTTTGTAAATTTGAGCAGAAATAGAAAACATCATTTTGAGATTAGATACTTTCTTCCAAAGAATGCAGAAATGCCTATTTGTAATCATATTAATATAAGTGAATTCCACCAAAATACAGCAAATGTTAGCATAATCACTGTGTCTACTAAATGTTAAAGGAAAATCACTATGTCTGAATTATTTAAGTGTAAGAGCACTTTTAGTTCAAGAGTGAAATATAATTAATTTACACTACTTAGTGATTCTTCAAGTGTAAGGGCACTTTTAGTTCAAGAGTGAAATATAATTAATTTATACTACTTAGTGATTCTTCAGTCCTACCAAATGAATCCTGCAACTTCATCTGTAGTAGCAGCACTCATCCAGATACCTTAACTGGATTCCAGAAGGTGTCTCATAACTTAATACACATTTGATCAACTACTACATTTAAAAGAATCAAACATCAGTGAAAGTAATCACGAATGGATTATATGTGAGTCTCTTTCAAAGTGAGAATATATTCTCCCTCTCTTTCTTTTTTAAAGAGTGACATGATAGAAGATATTCCAAGACATTCCAAAAGGTGATATTCTTTTGGGGAACCAATACACACAAAAATATGTTTTTTGTTTCATGCAATGTGTAAACCATGCGCTGACTTTCATGCATGAAAATAATTTCTTTCCTTAAAAAAAAAAAAAAAGAAAAACAATAAAAATAACAAACTACAACCTTTGGTAAAAACTCATCTCTTTGGGGGAAAAAAAGCAGCAATAAATGGGTAATCCATATGCAACTGATTTAAATCACTTACCTTTGCAAAATACCTGAGCTTCTAAAATCAGTCTTATGAAGACATTTGCACTTTTTTTTTTTAACCATGAATACCATGAATATCAGTAAAAGCCTTTTAATTTAATGAGGACTTGGAAAGCAATTTCAGTTTTATGGCCTCAATCTCAAAAGAGATGAGAATTTCACATCTGAGTCCTAAATAAATATCTTTTCTCCGTTTTGGTGCACAAATAAATGGCAGCACTACATGTAGTAATTGTTCCTACAATTAAATGCAATTAAAAACAGCATATTCAGTAATGAACCCACAAGGCCAAATGCAAAGAAAAAGCCTGAAGTCAATTATGGTAATCTATGCTGAGAACTTTGCAAAAAACAGAACATTTCATTGTTTCCAAATATCACTAGAGAAGTCAGGTCCTTCCCGTTTAGTTTAATGATGCTAACAGGAAGACCAATGAGAGTGAGAGAGAGAGAGAGAGAGAGAGAGAGAGAGGGAGAGGGGGGTGGGGAGAGAGAGGGGGGGAGAGAGAGAGAGAGAGAGAGAGACAGAGTAATTTAACATCATTAATCCTGGACCAATGAGCTAGTGAGTGAGTGAGTGAGTGAGTGAGTGAGTGAGTGAGTGTGTGTGTGTGTGTGTGTGTGTGTAACTTAACCTCATTAATCCTGGAATTAGATTGCTGGGTCTGGGAACTCCATTTCAGTCTTAAATCTGAAAGTTCCTCAGGTAACTTTTAAAAACATGTAATTTTAAAAGATGGCAATATTATCTTTTTTTTTTTTTGAGACAAAGTCTCACTGTGTTGCCCGGCCTAGAGTGCCATGGTGTCATCCTAGCTCACAGCAAGCTCAAACTCCTGGGCTCAAGCAATCCTTCTGCCTCAGCCTCCCAAGTAGCTGGGACTACAGGCATGTGCCACCATGCCCGGCTAATTTTTTTTTCTATGTATTTTTAGTTGTCCGATTAATTTCTTTCCATTTTTAGTAGAGACAGTGTCTCGCTCTTGCCCAGGCTGGTCTCGAACTTCTGAGCTCAAACAATCTGCCCGCCTCGGCCTCCCAGAGTGCTAGGATTACAGGCGTGAGCCACCGCGCCCAGCCGGCAATATTATCTTAATTACAAGTAAAGATGGGACAAAATATTTGAAATTTCTAAAAGAAAAAAATTATATCTGTTATGCACACGTACAGATTATATGTATAATCCTATTGGAAAAAAGGTAAAAAGTATACCTGAAAGCAATTTACTGCCAGGCACCACCTAAGAAATAAGGATATGTATATAACGTGTATAGATAACTTCACTCACAACAGCGTTTTATGCATTTCCATATTTAGGAAAATAATTAGGTACACAGGTTGAGCATCCCTAATCCAAAATCTGACATGCTCCAAAATCCAAAACTTTTTAATTCTGAATATGATGCCACAAGCATGAAATTCCACACCTGATGTCATGTGACAGGCTGCAGTCAAAACATGGGTGCATGACCAAGTTTATTCAGCATCCTTAAGGGGAAAAAGACCCCTCCAGCCTCTTCAGCTGTAGTACATCTCTCCTGCACCTGCCCATATCCCCTATGCAAACATGCTCACAGGGTAATAAAATGGCACATGTGCCAGCCAGATACGCCAATGGCAGGTTTCCCACAATGCCCCAAAGGGGGCCAAGACCTACATGCATCCCTCGCTGTGTTGTTTTGCTAAGTCTCTGCTCTGTGGTGGAAAGATATTGTTGAAAGTGTCAAAAAAGCCTGCAGATCCCTCTATGGGTAATAGTGACAAGATACAGGTATTCTGGTGATGCTACTTTGCTGCTTAGTTACACTGAGCACATTATTTTTTTACTGTATTAATGGTATATCATATTTTTTACTAAATATCTGTGAATAAGTGAAGAAAATTATGGCTTATTGGTAATAGATAACTTCAGAGTCAGGAATGATGGTGATGTCAAATAATCAGATTGTCCACGTGAATGGCTGCAATATTGACACCTTGCTTTCTGATGGTTAATATACACAGACTTTCTTTCATGCACAAAATTATTTAAAATATTGGCTGGGTGTGGTAGCTCATGCCTGTAATCCTAGCACTCTGGGAGGCTGAGGTGGAGGATTGCTTGAGCTCAAGAGTTCAAGACCAGCCTGAGCAAGAGTGAGACCCCATCTCTACAAAAAATAGAAAGAAATTTGGCTGGGCAACTGAAAAAAAAATTAGCCAGGCGTAGTGGCACATGCCTGCAGTCCCAGCTACTTGGGAGGCTGAAGCAGGAGGATCATTTGAGCCCAAGAGTCTGAGGTTGCTGTGAGCTAAGCTGATGCCACGGCACTCTACCGGGCAACAGAGCAAGACTCTGTCACAAATAAACAAATAAATAAAATATTATATAAAATTACCTTTAGGCTATGTGCATAAGGTGTATATGAAACATAAATAAATTTCATGTTGAGACTTGGGTCCCATCCCCAAGATATCTCATTATGTATATGCAAATATTCCAAACTCTAAAAACATCCGAAATCCAAAACACTTCTGGTCCCAAGAATTTTGCATAAGGAATGCTCAACCTGTATTAATCAGATGCTGACTTATTTTCCAATGATCAAGCCAGAAATTCCATTTTTTTGATATTGATTTGCTGAAACTTTATAAGCTATATGTATGTGTGTATGTGTGTGTGTGTGCGTGTGTAACCAGACTGCATGTATATATACACACACATACACATACAAAGATGTTCAAAATAATTTGGGGAGAAATTTTGGTATACAAGGCCTATAAAAAGAATAATATAGTAATATAGTCAAGGGATCTAAAAAGCTTAAGTGTGGTTGGGGGTAGGTTTTAAGCTTTATAATTTCATTTCAGGAAAACAAAATCTATCCTTTCCTTCCTATAAGGCAAACTTGTTAAGTAATAAAATCCATATCTTTCCTATACATATTCTCAAAAGCCAATAGGGTTTCTACAGTAAAATATAAGGTATCTACATGAATTACATTGTGTACACAATTGAATAGTTTCAGAATTTTCCTAATTAACTTTGGATTATTTTTATTCCTTTATCTCCTCTGTCCTCACAATCTCATCCTCCCAAAAGACACTCAACAACTTTTTGTAATAAATACTTATGGTAGTGCGTCAGTTATACTTCCTAAAGCAGCTAATTTACCATCACAAAGTGAGTTAGGTAAGGGAAAAATCTTCCTCAGTAAATTTCTCTTATACTTTAAAATACATTTGATTTTTAACAATTATATTAATTTAGGCTTAGTAAATCTTTTTTGGTAAGATCACACCAAATGAATTATAAAGGGGTGATGGTGGTGATCAGTAGTTAAATGATGACCAGGGAGTACAAACTATGTCAATCAAAGTCTGGAAGAATATATTCAAACTGTAAGAGCAGCAAAAATTTTTATTGCCTATTATTTGATGTCAAGTATACTTCCTTAAGTATACTTCCTCCATTACATAACAGAGTAAATTCACACAACAGGCAGTGAAGCCTAGATCAAAGGCAGTCAGTCTGGTTTCAGATCCTGTGTTCTTGGCCCTCATGTTATGCTCAGAGGTTTGTGGAGAAGAATCTGTGTTTGTAGTAGTTACTATATTTCAGGTTAGGCTGAAAATCAATGTTCTAGCATGTTAAAACAATCCCATGGCACTGATTTAATTCAATAAGCATTTATCCTGTTTTTGGGCCAGAGTTAAATTACAAATCCAAATTTGTTATCCAGGTTTAAGCATATGACAGAAAAACTGGCAGGCACATGTATTTCAGAAAGAGAATAAAAACTCTAATTTAATCTTGTCACTGGTGAACTTGCTACTGTTTCTTCATCTGTAAAATGGGATGACAGTAGTAATTCAATTCCCTTCAAGAATTGCAGCCCTAGAATTGACCTAGTTCCATATAACTTTAAGTAGTACAAATCACCATGCTCTAAAGAGGAGTTTGTGTACTACTGTTTGCTGTGACTTTTCATTTTCAGAAAAAAATAAAAGAATTTTACATATTACACTTTAACTGGATTATCCTATATTAGAAAACATAAGCGAAAGACAACATGCATTACATGGGATACACAATGTGAACAAAGTTACCATAGATTGCCAAAAAGGTGGTCCTCCGATCACTGCCAGCAAATGCATGATTATTATGAAGATTTGCACTTCAGTCACATCAATTCTGATTAGGTACAAAAAGCCAAGAAAGCAGAATTATTCAAAACAATTTCAAGTTAATTACTTGCAAAGCTTAGCAGCATTCCTCTATCATGCACAATAAAAAAAATCTCAAATATTGAGGAAAGGGGAAAAGGAGGTGTCAAAAATTTGTTATGAGAAAATTACATACACTCCAGAGCCTTTTAACTTAATTTGATGAATTTCACAGAGCAATAAAAACCCCTCCTTTGGAAAGGAAATTTCTGATTCATTGAAGTTGGGCTGAAACTATAGCTTAACCTTTCCCACCAAAAAAAGGGGTATGTGTGTGTTAAACTTTGATTATCAAGCAGAGGATTACATTGCACTGCTATACATATAATATGAAATCTTGAAATAAGTGCTATGTAGCATCAGATGAGAGAAATGGTAAGCTTTAAAGTAACATAAATCACTGAGACCTTGCAAAACTTACTGCCCCTTTAGATACATTCAATTAATGCCTGCTTTGGTATGGATGTAAAAAAAATTTCATCAGTCTCTCAAATTCTTATTCTTACTAGGTTAACTACCCTAAGATTTCTGCAAAGATGATACTGAAAGCAGCCAAGAGTTAGGTTGGGGGTTGTTGAAAATGATCAGTTAAGAAGAGACAAACCTTGTGCAAAAACAGGGCAGTAGAAATTAGAAGGCTGAAAGTCTGAAAAAAAGAATATGGGCAAAAAGATTGGAGAGTAAAACATATGCTGATGTTCCTTTCCTTCTGTAGATTAGCACTTCATGCAATCTTGAGATTATCATTTTTAGATTACTGGATCCAAATGCTTTTTGAGAATTTATCCTATAGACATGCTTGTACAAAATAATGTTTGTACAAGGTTATTCACTACAGATTTATAAAGCAAAATTTAAAAATTCCCTCAATGAGGAAGTAGTTATATAAATTATGGTACTTCCATACAATGGACTATTTTGCAGCTTTTAAAATGAGTAGGGCAGCTCCCTATATACTGATATAAAAAATATCAAAGATATAGTAAGTGAAAAAAAATGTTGCACAATGCGTACAGGCTATTTTTTGTGTTAAAAAAAATAATATTCTGCTTTTATTTTTGCCAGTAATTGCATAACAAATTTCTGGAAGCATACGTTACAAACTAAGAATAACAGTTACCTATTGGAGGGGATAGTGTAGGAATTGGGCAGCTGAGAGAGAAACATGGGGAGACTTTTTACTGCACTCCTTTTTGTAATGCTAGTCCTTCAATAAAGTGAATATTTTATTTATGAAAGTAATCAGTCTAAGAAAAGCAGATATCAATAACAGCAAGGGAGTTCAATTCCCAGAGCAGAATAGAGCCCCCATTTCTAAAATTGATACTAAAAGCAGGCAATCTATAATGTGAGCTTAAGACACATAAGCTTTCATGCCCATGATAAATAACTGGGTTGAAACTTGTCTCTTGTAACTAAAAAAACTGATCTTTCTTCAAGAATATTTTTTAAACAGAAGCTTATTTAGCTGCAAACATATATAATGTAGTTATCTTGATATACACATTTATGGAAAAAATGGACTGAATTAGGCTAAAAAGAATCTGTAGAGCTGACCTGATGAGTGTTGTTGCCAATAAGGGGAATTACACTCAGTAGCAGACTCAGGAGACTAAGCAGGTAGGTGTCAAAGATGATCGATTCTGTCTTGGGTGGAGGAGGGTAGACATCTTACAACATTTTGCTGGATATATGAAGTAGCCTTTTGGAAGGGGAAGGGCCAGAAGTATAGAATTACAAAATAAAAATGGAGGGAACCTCATGCAATTAATCTTTGTATTGTGGAATATAAAAAAGAACAGGAAATATGAATGATCTTTACAAAGTCTCAAATTGGGATTCTTAGGGTAAATTTTATGGAATAGCCTGCTTAAAATTTTGGAAGACAGAATATTCTAAACCATTCTGATACTGTTGTTGTATTTAGATCAATAACGCCTTAATGTTAGGAGAGAGGGCCAGGGAAAACTTTACTTACCAGTTGGTAGTTAATTAAGAATATTTTTTCTTATTTGTTCATCTGATTTAAAATAATGCTCTGAACTCCATCCAGGATGAGTCCCTTCTCTGAATCATGAGAACTGCCTATCATCACTCCTAGAACTGTGGCTCTAATCTCGACTGTCAATGAAAAAGGGTGCAGTGCAAAGCCATCCCCAGGGATGGGAACTAAAGCAATCTAAGAGGGACAGGTGGCAGAAATGATTAACAATCAACCAAAGAATTAATGATTCTGTTTAGACAAGAGTTATTTATATGAATCTATTATTCTACCTTTCCACTAAGAAGTGTCTCAGTATGGGCTGACTTTATGGTAACATACATTAGGAGAGGGCTGATTTTAATCTTGTTGGTCATGTAGGAATTACATAGTTACCTAGAGGGAAGAATATTATATAACAGTAGAAATTTAGCATTTCTGTCATCACTTTCTTTTATTATTATTACTATTTTAAAAAATGAAGAATCATGGGTAATAATATTGTCACTACTACAGCAAACCTTTCCCCTCAAAAAAAAAAAAAAAAAAAAAAAAAGCCTTGAAGACACAAGGGATATGGAGTAGAAAAGCATCCAAAACATCAGAGTGATTTTTTTTAAAAAAACATATGGGAAAACAAATCTCTTATCTGTAGCATCTTGAACTGCTTTTGTTTTAAAATAATTTCCTATTTCTACTTTATTTTAATGTAGCTTGTCAAAGGACAAAAGCAATTTCCCCAGTTGCTGTGGATAACACATAACGAATACTCTTGTCAGGACATACTTAAGTTACTATGACAAGCCAGAAGAAGTAAACATTGTTCTAACGGCTGGCACAGAAGAAATATGGAAAGAAGCAAATCAGTTGGGAGCCTAAGCTTTCCCATTCTTCTGATGGGGATAAGTGTGGCAGTCCAAGGTCAAAATAACCTTCAACACCCCTAATAAACTCTTTGGGTCTATCATTCCTTTACAACATCCTAATGGTCTATTAATTAAGAGGTAAAGAGAACAAAGTGTCCTAAATGAATATGAGTAATTTTAATTTTTAAATAAGGGAACAGATCTCTTTAGTTGGAGTGAGGATTTTAAGGGGACTTTATCACCACAAAAAAGAAGCTTAAAAAACTCCCTAATTAGGGCAGTTATTACATCAGGAATATAAAATAGCTTTTAAAAGTGAAAAGGGGGTATAACAACTCCAAACTATTTAAGTTAGCTAACTATAAGAAAGATTTCTGACTATTCTGAAAGTTTCATTTTTCTTTCTCAGTATTCAAAGAGATACCCAACAAATGCATTTGGTTTGAATTCCAAGATTCAGTATTAACTGAGGGATGTGAAGGGATTTAAATGACAGATTCTATGAGAGCTGATAAGCATGTTAATCATCCTTCCCCATAATTTTTAATGTGTCTTTCCCCTCTAAAATCATAAAAAAGGCAATCTATTTTTTCTTTTATATGTGACATATGCGTTTCAAATATATACTTGTAGTTAATTTGTAAACATAAGTATTTTTGTAAACTATAAATAGTAAATATATATAATTACTATAATTTGGGTTGGCTATTAGTTTGGCTAACACAGAATATATACTAGGATATATTCACAATATCAAAGAATCCCTCATTTGTATTATTTGATTTGTGAACTAGTGTTAAAGAGAAGCATTTTGTTTAAAGTCATCTATTTGAAGATGTCTAGAATCCTATTCAAGGATTACATTATTAACTATAGATTTCCAATTATTTGTAAATATGTCTGAAGTTCTAGGTAACTTACGCATAACCAGAGCATGGCATTCATTATAGACCTTACCAGAAATACCATGAGTGGGGTGAAGTGTTAGCGGATTGAAATAAAGAGTATCCTAGGAACTCAACATACTTGCCTTCTAATATCTTACTTTCTACCCTCGATAAGGGGCAAGATGTGCAAGGCAAGGTTAACATTAAATAACATTAACCATACAGCTGAGTGATAACTTTGAGTATTTTTAATTCAATTGTTACATACAGGGAAAACAGACACATCTAAATGTCTATGTGTGAAATAAGCTTAATTATTAAAAAGAGTATTACATAACACATGAATGACTATACAGATCTTCAGATTTTCTGAGATCAAGTAACTTTGAGTGAGAAGAGAAAAATACAGCCAAAGGCTAGAACAGAACAAGTCCCCAATTGTAAAAGGAACTACAGTGTAGGTCTCAAATTTAAGGCACAACCAATCTTTATCACCTTTGGAAACAGAAGAACTGTAAGAGTCCTCTCACAACCTTAGACTTAAATAAAGGGATCACGGACTTATTCCTCCTCTCAACTAGCACAATCAATTCCAGAAGAAATCTGCAAACTATCTGGAGTTACTAACACAAGTCTTAAAATTCATGTAATAATAATAATAATGATAATGATGATGATGAAGACTTACTACATGCTAAGCATTGTAGTTTTAATACATTACATTTTAATCCTTTTAATCTTCACAACTATTCTAGGAGGTAGGAAACACTATCATCATTTTATAGATAAGGACATTTAGAAAGGTTAAGTGACTTTTCCAAGGTTATAGAGAAAAATAAGAGGTAGAACCTTGAAAAGAAATTGGGAGTGTTGGTCCTATGCAGTGCTAAAACTCTTAATTTTCAGTTTACCAATCAACTGGGGCAGACATTTGTCCTAAGTTTTCAACTTGCTATTGCTAAGATACCTAAACATTTCAGGATGTGCTTCTGTATTCTAACACAATTTTACCAAAAATGCTAACATATGACAGGCAATAGCTTATAGGAAGTTTAGATTTAAATTAAATTCACTTAGAAACAAATTGGTAAGAACAACTCTTTCTGAAGCTTTTTTCTCAAACTTTGAAAAAAAAAGAGTATACCTGACAATCTCATTTCGATGATTAAGTCAGTTAAAGCAACAAGTATTAAAAGCAAAAGAAAATCTCTGCAAATTAGCAACTGGTAAGAGTAAAGGCAGTATATGTGGAGAAAACAGAACACATTTCAAAAACATTTTTTATGATGTTAAAATGCATTAGTTTCCAGAAACATTTTAATAGTAAGGGCTGTATAAAATACAGGGCAACTTGTCATCACAGACAAACAAGGTAAAAGTAAATACAGTTAATATTCCAACTTTTAAGTTCATTAAGAACACCAGTGGAGAAGACTTTTGGTGAGTATAACCAACAATAATAAAAAATGAGCTATCAAAAATTATAAATCTCGACAATTGCAATGAGCATAAAGCTACGGGTCTTTGGAGAAGACAGGGTAAGGGTAAAGGAAGGCTAAAGACACTGAACTATGCACATTATTCTACCCTAGGAGTGAATCTCACAAATAATTGTGCAAATACACTGTATATTTAATTGAAAATGGCTTCAGTTTTGCTCCTAGAACATGTCTATAGTACTTCTCAGTGGAGTCGGCCCTGTGCATCTGTGGATTCCCCATATGTGGATTTGACCAACCATGGTTCGAAAATATATATTAAAAATCTGCATCTGCACTGAACATGTACAGATGTTTTTCTTGTCATTGTTCCCTAAACAATACAGTATAACAACTATTTATAGAGCATTTATATTGTACTAAGTATTGTAAGTAATCTAGAATGATTTAAAGTATATGAGAGGATGTGCGTATGTTATAAGCAAATACTACACCATCTTATATCAGGTCTTTGAGCATCCATGGATTCTGGATTCTGCTATCCTCAGGAGATCTTGGAATTAATTCCTCAGGGACACTAAGGGAAGACTGTATTCTCCACATTCCAAAGTTATTTTAAAAAGATGAAGAATATCCCTATTAATTGTCCTCAAAGCCAACATTACCACTAATGAATAACTGGATTTACAATGCTGCAATATATCTTTCAGAAAGAACTCTGCTATCAAGGCTTTCACTATTTCAATATTATTGAAGCAATATTAAAATGTTCACAATTCTTTTTTGCTAGGTAGGGGGAACTAATGCAGTCTTGTGCTGACATGATGATCTGTTAGGTTTTCATATGAACAATTCCCTAACATTCCCTGAACTGCAAAATAAACTGAATCTATGCTCTGTTTTTTCTAATACTAAAGTGTGAAGGATTCTGGATTATGTTACTGGGAAAACATTTCCTAGTGTTTTTTAACTTTTAGAAGTCATAAAGTCAAAATTACAATTCTAATATGAGAGGAAAAAGATATATTACACTCCGTACTACATTAGGGAAATATGTATTTACTAAAATAAAAAAACTGAAAAAGGAAGATATTCAAACGATGACTCTAGTGACGTGAAAAGCTAAGGATATTTAGTTTTAAGAGCACAATTGAGAGAAAAATATTGAACAAAACAAATAGAAATGAGAATAGCTTCTAGCATAAATATTTTATAACACTGAGATCACTGTAAACCCAAGCAGAAGAACTAGTACTAGAATGCTTAAAGGATACGCTAAAGAAGCTAAGAGATTAAGCAGAATCTTTCCTACATTAATATAAAGAGTACTCTCAGCTTATCTAAGAAAAACTCTGCTTGTTTTATTGTTTTCAAAAAGAAATTTAAAAAAATTCTATTTAATGGTGGAAAGGTATTTGTTTTAAAAAATATTACATAGAGTAAAAATAATATTAGGCACAACAGGCAAATGGAAGAAAGACTTGGCTTTAGCATCGAATCACCAGAAACACTACTTTTCAAAAAATTCTGTTTAATAGGGTGGATTTTTATTGCCCTATTATATATTAAAATTGTTTTCTAATAACTTGTTTGTAAAATGCCAACAGGAAGACTTGATTTTTTCATTTTTTAATTACTCTGTGCATGACAAAGGTGCTGTCTTTACTGAGTTCACACCATTGTTCATCAGACAGCATGAATGTTCTAGCAGTTACCGTGAAGTTCCAGAACCAAGGCCCCAGGGTTCCTGTGAGAAGCTGGCATATTATAATTATGATCTGGGACTCTGTAACATCGAATCTATGTATAAGGAAACAAACATTTCAAAATAACTTTACTCAGAGCTTTTTCTGAAGAGCCCTACTTAAACAGGTAGCAAAAATAGATTTAAAACGTAGCATTCTCCTTATAAAGACACCTAAAGATTCAATGATACAATCTATGCAGTACTATACTGTCCATATATACACATATATGTATTTCTTATTCAAATCAAACTAGAAGAAGAGTTTAAAAAATTAAAACTGTAAGACACTGAAAATATGACTTTTAAGTAGGCAGCTGGAAACACTAAACACCAGACTACAGACAGAGTCAATTCTCAATTACCTGAGGGTGGTGAATACTACTTGCCAAATAATCACACTACAGCACAGGTCCCTTTAGTGACGAAACTTATCCAGACTTGTAGATAGGAATTCTTTCAGGAAGCCCCACTGTACATTTTAGAAAACCACTAATCATCCTGTATAGCCCAAAATTTCATCACACTTCTTGCTACCTCTTCTAGCTCAAAAAATTAGCACATATGTGGAGAGTAAGTGGGAAAGAATCTAGTCAAGAATAACTTCTCTTCAGACATGGTTAGAGCAAAAATCAAACTGGGCATTTCCTTGTCCTATTTCCTGATACTCTCTAATTCAGACTTTCCCTTTTTCTTTTCTCTTTCCTAATTTCACACCAGCATTTAATGTTCTACTACACTGGATTAGTTTATTAGTGGTAAAAAGTAAAACATACAGTTTGATCACTAAAGAAGTTTGAGAACACAAGTAATAACAGAAAAAGAGTAGCAATATAGTATAGGCTTCAAATAAAAACTATATCAATCAAAATTAAGAACTAGGAATGCAAATGAGACAGAAAGATATTCACGATTTTACCTGATGATCTGAGAGGCCAAATTGCAATCTACACTTTACGTTAATACAAAATGGTTGCTTCAGATATTATCTATAACAATTGGTAAAATTAAATGAACAGAGCATAGGTCCAAATAAATAAATCACTGCTTGAAAAAAAAACTAGACACGGAAACTGGAAATCAAAAGGAAAATCTCTGGTATTTAATAATTCTTGTGATAAGTCCTAAACATTTAAAGATATGTAGATTCTATACATGTATTTGGTAGAAAGTTTCCTAATTCTGAATCCACAGAAAGTGGATTATATATCAACAAACAACAGTTTTTTTGTTACCACAAGGTCTTCAAATACTTATTTTTTAGAAATTAAATTTAGAATAAGGAGATGAACTGGATTTGTCAGATTACCAATGTAATACATAGGCTATCAACTTTCCCCCTTTAACTATACAAAAGAAAAAGTGGGAAGTTATTTACCACACAGAGATAAACGCTTGGTAGCAGGGTTTTTAACTAATGTAAATATGAAATCTTAGAAGTATGAACTAAAAAATGTAATAAAAGATCAATACTCTGCCTACTATAATTATAAATAATACTATAATTAATATCTGTGTAAAATTAATAGACTCAAAGATTTTATAAATAGAACCTTAGAGATCATCTAATTCAAAGTTTATTTTACAAATTAGGAAATGAGGCAGTCAAGAAAGGAGTCCCCATGAAAGTTATGGGCCTTGCCCAAGCTGATACATAGACAAGACAATTTGGAGATTAACACTTGAGCCAAAGTATACTGGCCTGAGTTCAATTTATTGTAATTTCTTTCTTTTATTTACTTGAAAAGATAATTTAAGAGGTTTTTTTTCCTGAAATAACAATTTAAACAAGAGTTCTGCTTTTATAGTACAGAAGATAATTTTTAAGACTCATGTTTTGCATAAGTATAGTTTTATTAAAGATTGTGTAGGATTTCTAAGTACTTAATTTATAAAAACAATTCTATATATACAAGTTATATACTTAAACATAACTAGACATAGAGGGTTAAAGCCTTAAGAGAGGAAATGTGAACTCTTCCATTTATACATTTTTAAGTATATTTTATAAATGTTTACAAATGAGCTTCAACTCATATTCTTCTAGCAACCACAATCCTTTCATGAAGTTCTAGCTAGCCTCTAACTCCATTTTCCTCCCCAATCTTTCATATCCAGGTTAGTAAAAATCCTAACGGGATAAGCTGGTTTGGAAAGGTCCTAATAAACAGTACTCATCTCTGTCAGATCTCTACTCAGTCCACGAGCACTGTGAGGACAGAGGTCTGTCTGGATGTGATAGGTACTAATATTCTCTATGCAAGGCAGCTTTTAGTTGTTATCAAAGGAAACTGCTGGAAGACATAGCTCATAATCTCAGTGAAGATGTATCCAAAGCATATTTGCTTTCTCACAGTGCTGTTCTTTGAGTGGGAATTATGTAGTTACAAATGAATTAAAATCCTGTGCCTACTTTTGGTCAAGATACTACGAGCAAACTTAACAATTAAAAACAGTAATATTAAAGAAACGAAGGAGAACAAAAATTTCTTATTTGGCAAACATTTTGTAAGATTATTAAAAGAATAACAATCTGAATTTATCATATATAAAAAAAGAAATTCTCATGATTCTTTTTATTCATGTGTATAAACATCAAAATAAAATAATTCAAATAAAAATGTTTTAAAGTAAGATTTCTAATATACTTAAAGATGCTTTCAGGCCAAGCACGGAGGTTCATGCCTGTAATCTGCACTTTGGGAGGCCGAGGTGGAAGAATTGCTTTGGCCAGAAGTTTGAGGCCAGCCTATGCCACATAGCAACCCTATAAAAAATAGAAAAATTAGCCAGGCATAGTGGTGTGTGCCTGTAGTTCCAGCTACTCGGAAGCCTGAGGTGAGGATATCTTGTGCCCAGGAGTCTGAGGCTGTGGTGAGCTATGATTGTACCACTGCACTCCAGCCTGGGTGACAGAGCGAGACCCTGTCTCTAAAAAAATACAAAAATAGAAAAAAATATTTCAAAAGATGTTTTCGCTTTTCTTTAAGATTAAGAAAAAGCAAGTGATTTTTTAAAATTTCTTTTTGAGAGTTCATCTTGTTCATTCCTTATTAAGCAAAATAAAATCTTGGCTTTCTTCTCCATGCATACAAACTTTACTTCAGTATTTCACCTATTATATATGTCCATTCTACATGCTCTTGAAAAAATATGTGAAATCTAAAATGGCATTTTTAAGACTTCTTGAGAGATATCTAAATGTGTTCTACATGCCTCCACTGTGTTGGTATTTTGATAAATATCTTTTTAAATGTAAGGCATTCATAGCACATTTCTATGAATGTTGCAGTCTGTTTTCATTCAAAAAATAAATTCAGTGTTTTAATGAAAATGTAGGATTTCTGAAAATTGGCTACAACTTCCCAAATCAAAACCAATCCCTTATAATATTAATATTTAAGTTTAGATGTTAAATTCAAACTAGTCTCAATATTTCTAGATTTTTTTTTATACCATTATAAGGAAGCACTCCAGTGGATTCCACTCTAGTGGATTTCTTCTGTGTGCTTGAAATTTTCACATTAAAAATACAAAGCCCTCCTTCCTTTGAGTGTATATTCTCTCTTCTAACCAATGCCTCTCTCCTTCCCATGACAGCCACATTTTATAAGTAACCTTATATAATGTATAATAAGTAGCGGTCTACATATTTGTTTCCATTACTTCTTATCCTCTACAGTCTGGCTTCTATTCCACCATTATACAGATACTACTAGGAATAGCTTATACTGCCAAATTCAATGTACACTATAATGTCCTCGCTTTGAGTCTTAGCAGTATTTAGCATTGTTCTTTTTTGAAATTCATCCCTCTTCTGGCTTTTCAGTCCAGTATGCCTCCTCTTACCCTGGCTGTTCAATAATTTTCATGGGCTTCTACCTAAGCTTGCTCTTTCTGCTATTCTCGTTCTATTTGGATGTCTAGAATCCCTCGCATACATTTTCTGGGTCGAACTCTCTCTTTAAGTAGGTTCCTCCTCCTGTAGAGCCTTTCTCCACCTTTCATCCAGCCACCCACAGGAGGGACCAGGAGTCATTCCAGTCTCTGCCCTCATTCATTCCCTACATCGTAATGGAGACTAGGTCCTATACTTTCTCCCTTTAAAGTCTCTCCAACCTATCACTTTCTCTGCAGTAACACTGCCACTGTGTTAGTTCAGGCTTCATTCCTCATCTTAATTATGCTTCCTAATGGGTCTCCTTGCTTCTGTCACAGCCTATTCCAATTTCTTTGCCATGTTGCCAAACTGATCTTTCTAAAAGGTATTTTTGTCATTTCCTTGCTTCAGGTCCTGCAAAAGTTCCCTGCGGATTCAGGACAAAAGCCAACATTTCTTGGCAGAGTGTAGAAGGGTCTTGATTTTCTGGATCTTCTCCAGCCTTACCTCCTGCTACTCCCCTACAGGCATCTTATGATCCAACCACATGGACTTGCTTACAGTTCTCCAAAATACATACTTCATTGCAGGAAAACACCATGAGGGAAATTCAAAGACTGGCAGAAAGAAAGCTGCAATATCAAATCAATCACTCCTAAAAACACTGTCTATTTACTCTTCTCCTACTTCCATGATTAATTCTCTTTCCTTCCTTCAGTTCCCATATCATATAGTTGGTGCTGCATTACTTGAAAGGGAAAGAGAATATATTAGGGCTAATTGATAAATAAGCTTTCTAAGGGCTTGAAACTTAACTGTGAAATAATAACCAACAAAACATAAACTATGTGAAATCCAGATATTACAAATTTTGCCATTTTTGAAAACAGTAATAATGCTAAAGATTAAGACTGATTTAGGTAAACCAAGTGATCTTAGAAGTCTATTACATTTTGTGTTTTTATCTAATGTAAAGAAAGATCATGAGATTATGAAAACAAAAATTGAAAATATTGAGAAAAAGATCTGTACACTTTTCAATTGTTTTCTTTTATATTAGAACTCTAAAATATTTTCTAAGCATTGATCATTTTATAAACTGCTCAAAAATGCACAGGCATACAGTTTTCACATGGACACTCATGTCTGCTACTGTGTCTAATAATAAAGACACTACCTTAAGATGGGCCTTAAAAATATTCTCCAAACTCTTTTATTTTGCAATTATTCTGACACATATCTTTTTAATAGTTACCATCCAAAGTATTGGTAATTATTCAGTTATTGCCATAATAACATCTTAAATTCTATTTAAATAAAGTTAGCAAAAATCATCTGAACTGAACTTGTAGTGACCAGCTGAATTTTTACATATCCTGGCTTTTTCACGGCCTAGAACACTAAGTTTACCAGGGATCTAAAACTTAAAAAAAAAAAAAAAAAAAAAAAAAAATCTATTAATGATTCATATTGGAGACTAGGCCCAGATGATCTCCTGTCATTTGCCAGAAATTTTTCTTTTGATACTTCATGAAGTATAGTCTTTATTAAGTTTTTTCTCTTTGAATTTTATACCATGAAAAAAGAGAGAATAACTCAGGTGGTGTAAACAGGATCTGTGATACTTAAACATCAGCTGGTGAACGCCATCCTTTACTTTGTTCCAAGACTGGTTTACTCATTAATATTTATGGAAAAGTACCCATCACCAGGTAGGAACTATTCATTTTGGAGTTTGAAAGAAGCTTATATTTCATTTTTAAATTCTCATACATTCTGTTGGCAGTAATAATCTATATGGTGTGCTCATGTCAACTGAATTATCAAGAACTTAGATTTGTACAGATTCATAGATAAAACAATGTTAAAAGAATAAAACCTAATCAAGCCATGATATTTAGAGATAAGAGTTGCTCTTTACTATAAGAAACTATCTTATCTTTCCTGAAAATGCACTTTTATATGTTGAAATAAAACATGGAATTCAAGTAAATAATAGTAGGGAAAAAAAGTAAATTTGTTTGTGAGAAAGACAAATGTAGGTAAGTGAGGAGGGGCTACTACTTTTCATATTGCTTTAAAAATACTTGTTGGGAGGTTGCGATATTTCCTTTAAAAAAGTATGATAGAGGGACATATGACAGAGACTATTAGAAAATAGTTATAATGATGAAGTTTTAAAATTTCTTCCATTTATTAAACTAATTTAGTGATTTAATAAATTCTTAATACTCAAATACCTATAAGCAACATTCTCCATATTTGAAAGAGAAAACAAAATCACCATGAAGTGTTACTTACATTCCAAATCGCAATGTTCCAGAAACATATGTTTGCCAGTGTGCACAATAGAACATGAATGTCCCAGCGAAACAACAAAAAAACATCCAGTCAGGGTTTGTCCCCAGTTGCACTGCAATACAAGTTCCAAGAACCACAAAAACTGCAGAAGAAAGATCACAATGGAAAGTGAACAATGGAATAACAAACATTAACTGGGCTGGAAATGATTTTAGATGAGACAAAAACAAGGTAAGCTGTAAATGTACAATCTACTCTCAGTTATCTATGATAAGAGTAAAGAATGATATAATCTTTTACACTATCTTCTACTTCATAATTTTAATCTCTTTTTTCATTAAAACATTTAGTGGAACCAAAGTTCTTGAAAGCAACTAAAATACTTTAGCATATCTTGGAGTGTTTTCCTTAGTGACAGTGTACTAATGAGCAGTAAAAAGTTACAAGGCAGAGAGACAAAAAGAAAAAAAACAACGGGCCTAAATAATCCACAAAGGGACCTACTTGCTTCAGATTTGTAACTATCTTTTCTTACTTAGCAGATATCATTACGGGTGACACATATAGAAAAAAAATTCCTACAATGCAATAATGGCAGCCAATTAAAATAATAAATAGGATACCTGTCATTCGGCAGTTATCTGGTTAAACTAGCGTTTCAAGATGCCAAACTACCCTTTATTTCAATGGAAGTTTTCAGTTTTTTTTGACTTGACAGTTAAAAGTTGTTAAGAGCTTAGTTGTTCCTCTTCTACTAAGTAAGCTGCTGTTAGGACACACTGAAGGAATGATTTTGATCTGGACCTGCATCTGCAAATCTGTATGCCTATCAAGGGTTTTTGTTTGTTTCTTTTTAAATATTTTAAATGTCATGTAAAATGACAAGAAAACAACTAAGTAAGGGGAGGAAGTTCCTGTCAGGAAGACTATTTAGAAACTGCCATTTAGTTTCTAAATCTTTTTCCCCTCTAAAAACATACTAAAACATTATTTTAAAAATCTGTGAAATAGTGCAAACAAGGACATATCACCTATAAACAACTAAAGTAATCGAACTATTACTAGCATTTTAGTGTATCTTTTTCTAATCTTTTTTTACAAATTGCATATAAGGTGTATAACATGCTTTAATATGCATACACACACACACACACACACACACACATATAGTGAAGTGATTACTACAGTTAAGTAAATTAACCTATATATCATCTTGCATAGCTACCTTTTGTTTCCCTTGTGGTAAGAGTGCCTAAAATCTACTCTTAGCAAATTTCCAATATACAAAATTAATAACTATAGTTCCTCATTTGTCTTAGTCTTTTTATTTGAGCCCATTACCATAGTTATAATCTAAGTCCATAACATAATTTTAAAGGTCTACATAACATTCATTTAAATACAACCATGAATTATCTAACTAACCTCTTACTATTGTACTCTCATTCATAGTTGATAAGACTTTTAATGATGACAATTATGCTCTAACATTTTAAAAATAAAAGATGCCAAAACAATATTTAGGGTTAGAAATAACAAATAGAAATTAACTTAATTTCTAAATTTCCCAATATTGCCAATAATAACAAATATCAACCAGACTCATAGTCTTTTGAAAAATAAAATTTAATACAAAATCACTTATTCTGATAACTAAACAAACTTCTTGTTTTACTCTAACATTGCTTATCACATTGTTTTTATCACTGTTAATAATTATCAACATTTAAAAATCAACAATACCTGTTGACAGTGAATCACAACCATGATCAAAAAGTTCTCCCAAAGGAGAACTACTATTGGTTCTTCTTGCCTGTTTCCCATCTATAGCATCCAAAGACTGGTAAATGAAAAGGCCACATGCACAAGCAATATATGCCCACAGAGGTGCCTGTGAAATAAAAAAAAGGCAAGGGTATTCAGACACATTAGTTATCATGTTTGGCTAATATATTTTTACTTGAAGATATTTTATCTTCATTCTCTAAAGAAGTACTGCTGGTTAGAAGTTATGGAAGAGAAGATCCAAGTGCTACATAATGAAGAACTAATTGAAACAATTAGGATTGTAAGAGAATTAAATTCCCTGCTTTTAAAGGTCTCCAGCAGATGCTGGGCAAGTACATAGTATGATATTACAGAAATCCCATGAGACTTGGCCAGGTATCTTCTATGAGATTTCTTCCCAACATTCAGATTCTGAGTAGATCAATGAATGATCTAGTGAAGTTTTCCCCAAGTGGTATCTTTCATGATGTTTACAAGTATTACATGAAAAGAAAAATCCCATGCTAACCTAATGTAGGAAATACTAGGGTAAATACCAAACGATGTTAGATTTTTCTACTGCTGGACTTCTTCCCAGCGCTTAATATTGCTAACACACACTGTGAATAATCAAGAGAGGGACATAATATGCTGCCATTTTCCAAATTTATTTGAGTATGTAACTTTTTTTTTTTTTTTTTTTTGAGACACAGTCTCACTGGGTTGCCCACACTAGAGTGTCGTGGCGTCATCCTAGCTCACAGCAACCTCAAACTCCTGGGCTCAAGCCATCCTCCTGCCTCAGCTTCCTGAATAGCTGGGACTATAGGCATGCGCCATCATGCCCGGCTAGTTTTTTCTATATATTTTTAGTTGTCCAATTAATTTCTTTCTAATTTTAGCAGAGACGAGGTCTCGCTCTTGCTCAGGCTGGTTTCGAACTCCTGAGTTCAAACAATCCACTCGCCTCGGCCTCCCAGAGAGCTAGGATTACAGGCGTGAGCCACCGCGCCCGGCCTTGAGTATGTAACTTATTTTGAAACACACCTCTTTAATGGTCCATAGGACAAAACTAGGAGATGATCTAGTACACAGAGTGCTCAGAACATTATTTTTCAAATATTTGTAGTCACCTTTTCAAAAATAGTTTCTCTTTTCCCAGAAAGAAACTGAATCACTGGTATTGAATTTAAATGTTGTATATTAGGGGGAGTGTCTGTTTGGGTTATACTTAAGAATGTAGAAGAGCATTTTATATCACTTTTCATTATTTTCCCATGTCCAGGACATGAAAAAGTTTTTATAATCACAAGGTATTTTCTCAGATACTAGTTATCAAGTTACACTGTATTAAACACTTAGAACTACAAATAATATTCAGTATATTCTGTGCTGCAAAGGAGATTCTTTCTGATAGAAGTCTATTTAGTATTCAGTTATTAAAAGGTAAGGATCTTCTTTTAAAGACTTTCTTGAGTCAGGTGTGGTAGCTCATGTCTATAATCATACTTGGGAGGCTGAGGCAGGAGGATTGCTTGAGGCCAGGAGTTCAAGACCAGCCTGAGCAATACAGCAAGACCCTGTCTCTTAAAAAGTTAAAAAAGAAAAAAATTAGCCGGGTGTGGTGGCACATGCTACCTGGCAGGCTGAGGTGGGAAGATCGCTTGAGCCCAGGAGTTTAACGCTGCAGGGAGTTATGATCATGCCACGGCACTCCAGCTTAGGTGACAGAGCAAGATTCTGCCTCTTAAAAAAATTTTTTTTCTTGGCGCTCCATATTTTGGGTCACTGAGGTTATTAAAAGCATTGTAGTACATAGCTCTCCATAAGCAAGTTACAAACCCTGAAAGCAATAACTGTGGTTATGTAATAATACTTTACATGTAAGCACACGGAATGGAGTAATTAATCCTGTATGACTAAGAACCCTTTCTTTTGAATTTTGGGTCTACTGCTTCTTGCTCCTAAAGGAATTCAATAATGTTCTAGAACTATGCTATCCTGTATAGCAGCCATTAGTCATGTGTGATTATTTTAGTTTAAATTAATTAAAATTAAATAAAATTAAAAATTCAGTCCCTCAGTTACCCTAGACACATTTCAAATGCTCAGTGGCTACATGTGATTGGAGCTATTATGTTGTATCACAAAGACATAGAACGCTCCCATTAACACAGAAAGTTCTACTGGATAGTTCTGCTTTAGGAGACTAGAAGGCTAGGGACTTCTCAGGGTCTAAACTTGGGATTTTAACGAGGCAAAGTGTTACTCTGAAATAGAGACAACTTCAACTACTAGTATACATACAATACTAGAAAACAGCAAAATAATATTATACACATAAAAGAGAGAGTAAAGTTTTCTTATCTTTGAATTTTCCTTTCTTCCTGTGAATCTGCAGAACACTAAACTAATATTTATATACTTCTTCCTTATTCCCACTGTTTCATAACTTTCAGAGATATTTTAACAAGAAAGCCTCCTAATTCAAGAAGAAGTATGTATGGTCTCAGCTGGGATAAGAGCCTGGGAGAGACACTGAATTAATGAAGGAACTCATGTATCAGTCAGAAAATCATTACACATTCTTACAGATGAGTAGGAAAAAATTGGCATAAGTAAATAATCTTACCACAATCTGGCAATTAACCAACTTGTAAAACCTTGCAGAGATGTACTTATGTGAGTCAACTCAGGTGAAAAATTCTAAGAAACATATGGTTTTACTGAACTTTTGAAACAGAACTGAAGAATTTACATACATACAAATACATACATAAGGCGGTGCAATTTTCTTTTCTGGGAGGATATATCAAAAGATTGTTAAACGTTACCCCACTTTCGGCATTGGACAGATCATCTTGACAGAAAATCGACAAAGAATCATTGGACTTAAAACTGTACTACAGACCAAATGGACCTAACGGACATTTGCAGAACATTTCATCCAACAGCTACAGAATATATACCCTTTACCATCAGCACATGAAACATTTTCCAGGAGAGACCATGATTAAGTCTCAAAACAAGTCTCAACAAATTTTTTAAAACTGAAATCATATCAAGTACCTTTTCAGACCACAATGGATTAAACCAGAAATCAATAACAAGAGGAATTTTGCAAACTGTACAAATACATGGAAATTAAACAGTATGTTCCTGAACAACAAATGGATCTAGCAAGAATTTAAGAAGCAAATAAAAAAATTTCTTGAAACGAAGGAATACGGAAACACAATATATCAAAACCTGTGGGATACAGCAAAAGCAGTACTGAGAGAGTGGTTTATTTTATTTTTTTTTATTTCAGCATAATATGGGGGTATAGATGTTTAGGTTACGTGTGTTGTCCTTGCCCCCTCTCCCCTCCTCAGTTCAGGTTTCAAATATGTGCATCCTGCTGCGTGGTGCGCATTGCACTCTTTGTGTACACATATACCCGTTCCCTCCTCCCTCCTCCCCCCTCCCCCCTGCCCAATATCTAATAGATGTAATTCTTATATATGCACTTATGTGTTGATCCGTTACTACCAATTTGATGGTGAGTACATGTGGTGCTTATTTTTCCATTCTTGGGATATCTCGCTTAGTAGAATGTGTTCCAGCCCTTTCCAGGAGTATATAAGAGGTGCTATGTCACCATTGTTTCTTGAAGCTGAATAGTACTCCATGGTATACATATACCACAGTTTATTAATCCACTCATATATTGATGGACACTTGGGCTGTTTTCACATCTTTGCAATTGTGAATCAAATATCATGTATTTTTCTGTCATATTTATGAGAAATGCTCAAAATAGGTTGAAAACCTAATTTAATTAAATGAATTGTGAAAATATATTACTGTTATAAATGTAGACTATAGGCAGATAAATATGTCTTATCCAACCAGTTTGGGTTTCAAGGGTCCTTTTCTTCCTTACTGCACATACAATTGAGACTCAGGGACCTGGATCCTACATGTACTAGCTTTTACTAATATACCATAACCAGAAATCATCAAATGAATAAGAGATAAAAATAGGAATAAATTATAAATATAATAAAATATTAGACCAAAGTTAATAAAGGGATTCATTAGTGAGTAAAAATATAGAAGTTAACAAAATAGGCAAAAATTTAGACATGACTTATAAAATAAAAAAGCTAGTACATTGAAAAGAAAAACAAAAATGCCAAACAAGTCCAATTGAGAAAAATAGAAAGAAAACACAAATAAAAACAGAAACAAAATCTAATTTCAGAGAACAATTCCATTAAACTGTGTACTTTGCTCTCTGGTCCTCTTCATGCATCAGTTCTATTTAGTTACTCATTTTCTTGGTTTCATATCATGATTAGCTATTTTCCTGGGAAAATTTTACCCACACCTCTGGCTTCAAATACCATTAATAATTCCTAAATATGTATACATACATAATTTTCTTTCCGGAATCCAGACTCATGGTCCCCTAAAATTTGAAGTATAACAAATGCCGCAAATCTAAAACGAGTCAATGTTCTGTCTCATATCACTTGAGTTACGGGCAGTATTTTACTTGATTACTTCCTCTTCTCTGAATCACTTTCTTCCTTCGACTTCCAGGACACCACACACTGTTGTTTATTCTCCCACCTAAATAACCACTCATTCTCAGTTCCTTTGCTGGTTCTTCCTCATTTTCCAGACTTCAACACATTGTATTAATAGTTACCTACACCTTAGTCTTCTATGTATCTATCTATTCCTTAAGTGAATTAATTGAGTCTCTGTATTTAAGTACTTTCTATATATTAGTGTCTCTACAATTTATATCTCACGTCTGGTACATTCAGTAAATTCTTGACTGGAATATCTAGTTTCCTCCTCTCTTCATCATCACTTACATGTCTTAGGAATATCTAAAGCTTAGCATTTTCAAAATTGACTCTCTACAATTGTACCCCACACTAATGTAGTTTTTCTTCAGTTTTCTGAAACTCAGTTGATAGATACTTCTTTCTTCTATTCTTCAAGCAAAATCTTACAGTCATCTTTTATCTCTGTTTTTATTTTACATTCTAATATTTTGCTTGTGATTTTAAAATATTTTCAAACTCTGGAAATGTCTTATCACTTCTACTTTTATCACTATGACACGAACTACAATAACCTTTTCTGAATTATTGTGAATGTCTAAAACAGTATTTTTTTGCTTCTACTATTTTCCCTGTCTGGTTTTAATAGACTGAAACAAAGAAAAAAAAACATAAGTTATATCACTCTTCTACTCAAAATTCTGATGGCATCTCATCTTCTTCAGAAGCTAACATCCTTATGTTGGCCCACAAAATCCTAAATGATCCATTAATTCTACCTTCTAAAAGATTCCCTTTTTGGCCAGGTGTGGTGGTTCATGACTGTAATCCTTGCACTCTGGAAGGCCACGATGGGAGGATTGCTTGAGCTCAGGAGTTCAAGACCAGCCAGAGCCAGAGCAAGACCCCATCTCTACTAAAAGAAATAGAACAATTAGCCAGGATTGGTGGCACATGCCTGTAATCCTTGCTACTAGGGAAGCTAAGGCAGGAGGATCACTCGAACTCAGGAGTTTGAGGCTGTAGTGAGTTATGATGACGCCACTGCACTCTAGCTGGGTAACAGAACAAGTCCCTGTCTCAAAAAAAAGAAAAAAAAATTTATTTTTTCTACTGCTTTAATGCCTTGCCCAGTGGCTGTGGTCATACTGGCATTCTTGAGCATCCAACAACATGCTGGGCATGTTCCCACAGTGGGATCTTTAAATGGCTGCCTTCTTGACCTAGAGCTTTACCTCCACCTTCCAGCTCAAATAGCCTCAAATTTATTCCTTTACCTGCCCTGGCCTTTTCATTAAATATTTTTTTCTTAAAGAGGTCTCCTGACAGCATCACACAAAATGGCATGCTATATCACACTCCTTATCTCCCTATCCTACTTTTAGCCATTGTACTTATCACTATCAAAAATATATACACAAACACATACACATAATAATTATAATAATTTCTACAATGCCTATTTCTCCCAGTAGGAAGTATCTTCTTAAAAAGTAGGATTTCTGTCAAATAGTAAATGCTCATTAAATTTCTACTGTGAAAAATCAACTAATTGAAATCACCATATTATGTCCATATTTGCTGCTCATTCTTGATTTCTTATATTGGCAAATAGATATTCCATGTGACAATCACTGATGTCAGAAAATCATTCCCTCTGCCTTATCTCACACTTTCAGTTGATCACAAAGCTCTTTCAATTTTCCTTTTTGAATACCCCTAATATCTTCTTTCTTCTTTATATAGTTACAGGTAACATTTAACCTAAGAACTAAAAAAATTATTATCTGTATTATGGGAGATTGCTCCACTTCTAGTCTTACCTGCCTCAGATATATCCACAAATCATTTGCCAGAGCAGTCTTTCTATTGATCCGTCACTCTGATTAAAATCAGTCTCCATTTGTCTTTCTAAACTCCTTAGAATGACATTTAAAAAATTTTATTTTATGATCACTATCTTTCTATCTTAACCTGCTAATATTGTTCCAGACATACTGAATGATTTGCTCACAATTTGCACAGCATAAATTGTATTCTCTTGACTCCAGCATATGCTGTTTCTTGTCTATTCAATGTCAATTGTGTCTCTTTACCTGACAAAGTTATATGTTTTCCAATAATCAGCACACTTCCTTACCCTCTGGAAGAAAAAAAAATTACCTCAGTAAATATTTCCTGAATGATACCTTATTTAATCTCTCAGGCTGCTTCATGTGAACTTGCTATGTGTCTCCCTAACACCCAGCTCATATATTTATATTAGCACATATTACGCTATCAGGCACATATGCTTGATACTCCCTACTCTCTGCTATCCCCAGAATATGGAGTTTGTAAAGGAAGAGACCATGTCTTTCATCCACGCATCCCTAATGCCCAGCTCGGTCCTTGAGGATAGATGCTCGAAAGATATTTATTGAAAGAGTAAATACAAACCTGCACAAATGCTATTATCCTTGGGTGACAAAAGGAAAATAAAAAGTTCTCATCACCAGGAACGATGACTATGATGACAGTGCTTACAGCCGTGTAAGTCATGAAGAGAATATCTGGACTCAAGGTTTTCAAACATAATGTAAACCGGCTTTGATGCTGGAAGTGACTTAGAGATGCAGGTAATCAAAGGGCCTGGTTCTGCGGAGGATGCTTCATGATTTATAGAAAATATTTTTGGTCTAAATTTTTGAGCCTGAAATATTTTTTCTCTTTGTAGAAGTGAGATCAAGATAATTAAATAACAAAAAAGAAAAGAAATAGCTCTTATAATTACTTCATGCATTGCCATCACTGTCTCACCTAGTCTTAAGCCTTTACAAATATATGTTGACTAAGATATTTGTTTTTTATAAAGAATTTACACAACAAATAAATTATTGAAGCTCTGAGTTATGTTTTCTCATCCTATTCTTCCTTATCCTGAACTCATAACAAAAAGAGAAAACAATGCTTCTTGGACTAAAAGCGAATTACCAGACAAAGCAGATCTTTTTTTTCCTACTCTTTTAAGTTTACTGCTACACAGAAATTGAATCATTTCTGTGAGTATAAACATGAATTTGATTTTAAAGTTTTCCTTTTAAGAATCAAGGCTATAAGCAGTGAGAACAAGTAGAATCTGTTCACATAAGCAAAATCAACTCATGCTGGGTAACAGATTTAAACCTAAGGAGTGAAACTGTTAGAATTCTAGAGGAAAATGTTGGAAATACTCTTCCAGACATTGGCCTAGGCAAAGAATTTATGAAGAAGACCCCAAAGGCAATCACAGCAACAAACAAAATAAATAAACTGGATCTGATCAAATTAAAAAGCTTCTGCACAGCCAAAGAAACTGTCACAAGAGCAAACAGACAACGAATGGGAGAAAATTTTTGCATGCTACAAATCCGATAAAGGGCTAATAACTAGAATCTACTTAGAACTCAGAAAAATTAACAAGAAAAAATCAAATGACCCTATCAAAAAGCAGGCAAAGGATATGAACAGAAACTTTACAAAAGAAGACAGAATAATGGCCAAAAACATATGAAAAAATGCTCAACATCTCTAATCATCAGGGAAATGCAAATTAAAACCACAATGAGATATCACTTATCTCCAGTGACACTGGCCTTTATCAAAAAGTCCCAAAACAGTAAATGTTGGCGTGGATGCGGAGAGATAGGAACACTCATGCACTGTTGGTGGGACTGCAAACTAGTGCAACCTCTGTGGAAAGCAATATGGAGATACTTTAAAGAGATACAAGTAGAAGTACCGTTTGATCCAGCAATCACTGGGCATTTACCCAAAAGATCAAATGATACTGTATAAGAAAGACACCTGCACCCAAAAGTTTATAGCAGCACAATTCACAATTGCAAAGATGTGGAAACAATACAAGTGTCCATCAATACATGAGTGGATTAATAAAATGTGGTATTTGTATATCATGGAGTACTATTCAGCTTTAAGAAACAGTGGTGATATAGCACCTCTTGTATACTCCTGGATAGAGCTGGAACACATTCTACTAAGTGAGGTATCCCAAGAATGAAAAGACAAGTACCGCATGTACTCACCATCAAATTGGTATTAACTGATCAATACATAAGTGCACATATAAGAATAACATCTATTGGATGTTAGGCTGGGGGGAGGGGGTGGGGGGAGGAGGGAGGAGGGGACGGGTATATTCATACACAAAGAGTGCAATGCGCACCACCCGAAGGATGGACATATTTGAAACTCAGACTTGGGGGGAAAGGGGGGCAAGGGCAACATACGTAACCTAAACATCTGTACCCCCATAATATGCTGAAATAAAAAAAATAAGGGTGTAGATTCATACGGACTGATATTAAAGGTTTTCAGGATATATTGTTAAATTGAAAATCAAATGGCATAACCCTATGTATTATATGATTTGTGCAAAAATAATCACATATGTGTGCTTGTGCATGGATGGGAAATTTCTGTAAGTGATGTGAGCAGGTGTCAACAGTGGCTACTTGTTCAGAGGTGGGGTAGAGGCAAGATATGGGGAGGGGGGCTTTTGCTTATCTTTTTTTATTTAAAATTTTGCTTTGAATGTGTATTTTATAAGTAAATAAATACATACCTAAGTGGTGATTGTATTGTTGTTGTTGTTCCAAAGGAGGCTTCAGGCTACGATATAAAGAGAACAAAACTAGGGAACTGGAGACCGGGTTTGTTGACTGACTCTTTGTGTGTTGTGTCAGACCAGTCAGCTCTTCTATCTAGGCTTTAATTTTCTCATCAGTAAAGCATCATCACTGAACAAACAGATCCCATCTAGGCTAATTTTGCCTTATGCAATATTCTTTCTAGGCTTATTTATTTATGGCTCACACCAACACATGGATTCAGATACTGCTTTGCACCCATCCAATCCAATCCACCTAGTCCAAGTCATCCAATCCTAATCAATCTACCAAATCCTATTTAATTCAACAGTACATCCACTATGTCCCAGACATTATGTAAGTGGCAAAACAATAAAAGGAAGGCCTAATCCTCACAAACAGGCCCTGGTCTAGTTGGGGAGATAGTCATGTAAACAATTATAACAGAGGCATACAGAAGTCCTTAGAGAGTGCAACAGAGAAGGCAGTGATGAACTCTTTTTAGGAAGACCAGGTGATTATGATTACGAAGTTTCTTTGGTGGGTTGTATTACTATTTACCAGTATCTACTGTCCTCCCTTGGAGAAGATTCTACTTTCCCAATCCACTCAAGTCAGGGCTTGGCATGAGACTTGCTTTTGCCAACAGAATATGAAAAGTGACGTGTATCCCATCTACGCGAAAGTTCAAGAGCTGCTTGTGCTTTGCTGCATTCTTTTCCTCTGTCACTGACCAGCCGCATTCCAGAAAGTTCCCTTTGGCTTATCCTGGGTCCCTAAGCAAAGATGACGTGAAACAGAGTGACAGCCAACCATGATGGTCTTATAGCATGAGTGAGGTTCAAGCTGTTATCATAAGCCGCAGAGATTTGGGGATCTGTTCACATTGCACACCTTCGAGGGCTGATCAATGATGTTAGACTGAGTCTTCCATAGAAAGAAACGCAAGGCAATAATTTAATAAAATATCGAGGGGCCAGGAGCACCAAAGCCATATCATTTGAGGGCAAGGAAACTCAAAATAGGTCCTAGGAAGAAGAGAACATGACTTTGATGTCGTTCACTTTTGTTCCAGAGAATACATTTTCTCTCTCAGCAAGTGAGACAATTTCTGTCTTATTGCTTTTTTAAGTCAATTTTCATGATTACAAAACTAAGCTTATGGATAAATAAGACATATTATTAACAAAGATGCTTTCTGTCTTCAAGGTGGCTCTGTCCTAAGTGGGGCAAATCAGACACTCACCTTCACATAGACAGACCCAGAAGGCTATAAGTAATGGCAGCTTTTTTTTTCCTGGTTGTTCACGGTTTTTCCAGGTTGTTAGTGAGAGTGGAAAAGTTTGTCCATGGTCCTGGCTGCTCCTTTGAATTTCCTAAAAAGAAAACACCAGTGTCTTATAGGAGGTGAATGATATGAGTGTGAAAAGGTATCTTGGGAACAAAGAAGTTAACTGAGATCAGGCTTTCGGTTCTTGGAACACGTTCTGCGATTCCATTCGGGTAACAACCCAAAGCATTTTTTTCCCCTTACCTCTCCTCTTTGTTCATTAAGCTGATTTTTTTTTCCAGGTAGAAAAAAACCTCAATTTAAAATATTTTCCCATTAAAAAAAATGCAATGCTTTAAATTCATGACCTTGGTAGGCTCTTGAGAGCTTCCTGGTAGTCCTATTCCATTTCTCTTAACTCACTCAAACTCCTAGACTCTTATTTTAGATCTCAGCCTCCTTCAAAACATCAAGTTCTGGCACTCATGAAGCTTTAATTCTAGGGGCAGGGAAAATAAAAAGTAAGCAAGTCAATATACTTTTCCAACAGGTGATAAAGATAATAACAAAGAATACAGTAGGAAAGGAGAGAGAGAGTGACAGAGGTGGGGAGGAGGGGGTAGGATTCTGATTGGCTAGTCTGGGAAGTTTCTCTGATAAGATGACATTTGAATGGGAACAAGAGGATGTAAGGGAGTAAGCCCTGTGGACATTGAAGAGAAGATCGTTTCGGGCACAGGGAACTGAATGTGCAAAGGTTCTGAGGCAGGAATGTGCTTGGTGTGTTCATAGAAACACAAGGAAGAAAGTGTGGCTCGAGTGGAGAAAGGAAGGGGAGAGAGGTAGGGGATGAGGTCAGGGAGGTGGCAGGGAGCAGCCAGAACACACAGAACCTTGTAGACCATCTTTACTTTCGCCATCCTCACTCTTAGCTAATGACTCTCCTATTTCGTTAAAAAAAATTTGAACCAATCAAAAGAGAATTTGTTTCTAGTCATCAAAACTATAAAGAAGAATTAAAGAGAGAGAGAGAGAGAGAGAGAGAGAGAGAGAGAGAGAGAGAGAACTTGTACCTCCCTACCACACCAACCACCCCATCTGCATCTGTGCACTTACAGTTTGTCCCCTCTGATCTTGGACGACTTCCCGAATTCCAGCCTCTCCACGGAAACCCTGGGCCATCCCCTCTGCCTATCAGCGACATTGCTCCTGCTGTTGTCTGCTCTCCTGCGTCATCAGTATTTTCCACTCTACTGGCTAATTCTTTTCCTTACATAAGCGCACTGTCATCTTCTCTTACACTGCCCTCCTCTGAGCCCCTCCATTCTCTGCTTCCCTTAACAGAAAATTAATTTCCCTTTGTCTGCTTTGTCCATACTTGGCATCTCCGTTCCTCTTTATCACATTCTTTCATGAATTCAACATAAGCAAACTTCACAAGATCTCTCTTGTCACGGTCACAGTGTGTTGTCAAATGCAATGTTTATTTCCCGGTTCTCTTTCTTAGCCTATCACAGCACTTGACGCGGTGGATTACTTCCTCCTTCTCGAGGCATTTTCTTCACTTGACCTCTCACGTGTCTGTAGCAGCTGCTCCTCCTCAGTCCTCTGCCTGAGCCCATTTGGGCTGCTGTAACAAAATGCCACAGACTGGGTGGCATATAAACAACAGAACTTTATTTCCCACTGGTGGCTGAGAAGTCCGAGATCGAGACACTGGCAGACTCCGGGTCTGGTGAGGGCCTGCTTTCCGGTGGGTGATGGCACTTTCTTGCTGTGTCCTCACAGGGAAGAAGGGGCAAAGCAGCTCTCTGGGGCCTCCTTATAATGGCACCGATCCCATTCATAAGGGCCCCATCCCCATGATCTAATGACTGCCCAAAGGCCCCATCCCCTAAGACCATCACACTGGGGATTAAATTTTCAACATACGAATTCGGGAGAGACACAAACATTCACTGCCTGGCAGTCTCCTTCCCTGGAACTTTCTTTTCTTCCTACCCTTTAAGTGTTGGGAACTGAAGTCCTCAGTGCTCAGCCCCTTTTCACTGTCATTAACATTCACGCTGAACGTGATCCCATCCAGGTCCGTGGATTTAAATACATTATCTTTATGACTCCTGTGCAATCATCGGAATAGGCTAGATTTTCTCTGCAAACTACTCTGAAATCTCAATACTTGAGAACAACAAAGATTTGTTTCTCTTTCACTCTAAAATGTCCATCCTGAATCATCAGGGCTATCACTCTGGGACCTAAGGTGACGCACGTGCCACCATCAGCTCGGCAGAGGAGCCGGACATGGGGAATCACGCTCTTACAGTGTAAAGCTTCTGCCTGAAGTGACACAATCACTTCTGCTCTCGTTTTATTGGCTATACTCACATGGCTATGCTGAACTTTAAGGGTGCAGGAAGCACAGACCTATGGCGCTGGAAGGAACTAGAAATGTTTGTGAATAGCTCTACTGATTACAACAGTTCTCCCAGTTTTGTCTCAGACCCTGACATCTCTGCTGAACCCTAGACCAGTGGATCAAACTGCCTACTTGGCATCTTCTCTTATATATTTAATAGGCAACGTAAACCTAGTACATCCAAATCAAAATTATTGATTTCTCTCCCACTCTCTCCCCGTATTGCCAAAGCTGCCACTGCCTCCCTTATGATCATTTTGATAAGTAGCACCTCCGTTCCACCTGCTACTCAGGCCAAAGCCTTGGAGTCATCTTTGACTCCTTTCTTTTTCTCAAACCCACACTCTATCTATCTGCAAATCCTGCTGGCTCTTTAATTAAAATATACACATATGATGACCTCTTCTCACCTTTTTATTATGGCCATTCTAGTCCAAACCAGTATCATCTCGCTGTTTCCCTGCCTGCCTCCCTGTAGTCTATCCTTTACACAGCAGGTAGAGTCATCTTCCTGAGACAATATCTTACCATGATCTTCTTGGGCTCAGACTCTGTCGGTGGCTCCTATTTCACCTGCAGTCAAATCCTGAGCCCTCACCATGGTCCACAAGGTTCTACATGTTCTGACTGCTCCCTCTCTGACCTCATCTCCTACCACCCTCCTCCTTACTTTCTCTGTTCTAGCCACACTTTCTTCTTTGCTCTTTGTTGAACACATCAAGCATAGTCCTGCCTCAGGACCTTTGCACATGCAGTTCCCTGTGCCTAGAACTATCTTCCTTTAAATGTCCACATGACTTGCTCCCTTACCTTTTCTTGTTCCCTGTTTAAATGTCATCTTATCACAGAAACTGAGAAGATGCCAGCACACCCTTCCCACCTCTAACACCCTGTATCTCTTTTCCTACTTTATTATTTGTCATTACTTTTTTTTTTTTTGAGACAGAGTCTCACTTTGTTGCCCTGGCTAGAGTGAGTGCCATGGCGTCAGCCTAGCTCACAGCAACCTCAGACTCCTGGGCTCAAGCATTCCTGCCTCAGCTCCCAAGTAGCTGGGACTACAGGCTTGCGTCACCATGCCCGGCTAATTTTTTTTTTCTATATATTTTTAGCTGTCCAATTAATTTCTTTCTATTTTTGATAGAGACGGAGTTTCGCTCTTGCTGAGGCTGGTCTCGAACTCCTGAGCTCAAACAATCCACCCTCCTCGGCCTCCCAGAGTGCTAGGATTACAGGTGTGAGCCACCGTGCCCGGGCTGTCATTACTTTTTAATCAACCTGGAAAATATATTTACTTGCTTACTTGTTTTTGGTCTCCTCTGCCCCAGAATGTAAGCTCCATGAGAACCAAAACTGTATGTTTTACTACTGTGTCCCTAAAGCCTAGCACATACTAAACACTCAATACATATTGTTGGATGAAAAGAAAACAACAGCAGTTAAAAATACCTAACTGTTATCGAATGCTTACTAGTCTTGTTTTATGCTTTAGCCTTTACATTATTGGGCCTATGAAATATCATTCCCCTCTTACAGAGGAGAAATGGAAACTTGGAGGGGTTTGTAACTTGCCTAAGGTCACACAGCTGGCAAGCGGTGGAACCCAGACTCAGTCCCATGCCAACCTGCCTCCAAGTCCATGTTCCTGCCCATTGTACGCTAATCGCTTTGTCCTGCCGTGATTTTGGCAAACTCCCTAGTGAGCAATCTATTAATGCAGTCTTAAATTAGAACCTAAAAGTAAGGGAGGATTAATAATTAAATGTTACCATAAAGAAGAACTAGACAGACCTAGAAGATTGTGAGCTTTAAATGGAATGGAAAATATATTGGGGAATTCTGTGGATTTTCAGTCTTCCATATTGGATTGAAAACCAGCCAGATAAACATTTTTATACTTAAACAACGGCCCAATAGAGAGCCTTGTATGCCAAGATAACTCAGTGCCCTCGACTGGTCTTAAAGACAAACCAACAAGCAAACCTCTGGTCAAGTGTGTTTCTGACCAGACTTTGACCTCAACTAACCAAGCTGGCCGAAAGGGCATTAGTGTTGAATGCATCTTCTAAAATTGCTTCTGATCTAAGCTATCTGGTGACGTAACTGGAAAGTTCAGAGGGTGCTGCGTCACTCTGAGCATATTCTGTTTCCCTGGAACGAGGGCATCATTGGCTCTGTCTTCTCCAAACGGCAACATGTCTTATTAATAGGGTTCTTTCTCCACAGGGCCATAGATTATTGATGAAGTTCGCTGTCAGGCAAGGCCTCCTGTCACCCTAGACAAATACAACACCGCTCGCCAGCCCCAGTTCAGAGGGCCCAGATGTCTCCCTTTAGCTGCCCACGTGTGTACCCGCCCAAGGCAATGTGCGGGTGGCTGTCGTTCGAGTTGCTGTCAAAGGCAGAGCGCCTTTTCTCTGGCTGAGTGAATAGCAGAGGTATCAGGTGAGCTTGAAAGGGGAAGGGAGGGACACTGGCAACTATTGTCATTGCCCTAGACAGACGTCATTACTAGATGTCTCTCAGTTTGGCCAGGAAGCTCTCTCTGGACCCCAAATCTTGATTGTAACCTGCTTGCACCAAAATACCTTCTCTTCAAGCTCTTTCTCTTGCCTTTCTGTGTTTAGACATTTTATTACATGGAGAAAAGGCACTGCGATGCACAAAGCGCTAGAAGATCTATTGTAAGATATAGTAGGTTACCAAAGGAGTGCTTGTTTAATTATTTTTCCTATCTTCTTTTCATACATACTTTAAAAGCTGCTCTGCTAGGAGTGTAGTAGGAAGGACTTGAACTAAAATTATAGTATTTTTGTAACTGGAAGGAAGGGACTCCTGAGGTTACCTAGCCCAAACCCTTTATTTTATTTTATTTTTTTTTTGAGACAGAATTTCACTCTGTTGCCCGGGCTATAGTGCCATGGCATCAGCCTAGCTCACAGCAACCTCAAACTCCTGGGCTCAAGTAATCCTTCTGCCTCAGTCTCCCGAGGAGCTGGGGCTACAGGCATGAGCCACCATGCCTGGCTAATTTTTTCTATATATTTTGAGTTGTCCAGATAATTTCTTTGTATTTTTAGTAGAGATGGGGTCTCACTCTTGCTCAGGCTGATCTCGAACTCCTGAGCTCAAATGATCCGCCTGCCTTGGCCTCCCAGAGTGCTAGGATTACAGGCGTGAGCCACCACTCACCCTTTATAGATGAGTAAACTTAAAACAAAGAAATAAGGGACTTGCTCAAGCACATAATGGTGATTATTGGTGGGCAGAGATTGAACTCGGAGCCTCTGGCTTCTTAGTCCAATGCTCCCCTAACTGTATGGCCTGCTGGCCTCCTCTGAACACGGGTTCCTGCCTTCATCCTCATGATTTTCTATGTACTCCTAGATCCGGCTATTTTTCCTTTGGTGCATATCCCAACTCTAGGGATTTGAACCACCATCCTGATATCTGGCAAGTTGGCTTTTAGGTTTAGAAAAAGTGTCAGTCTCCTAAAAATTTGGGTGATAAGTTACATCTAATAACAATTTAATATATCTTACTGACATTTGAATTTCTATTTTATTATTAAATCTAATCAGTAATATGTCAGAAGTAACCTCTTGTGCACATATATCCAAGGGCTCTGCCACTCATAACACACCAATTCCTATCACTCAAAAATGAGCAAATACAGCCACAGAAAGAGGAAGAGGACTCATTTTTTTTTACAAGTTAGATGTTGGGATAAAAAAGGCATTGAAGATAAATGAATTTATATTGGGGAAAAAAATTGTTAATGTGGCAAAATTCCTTTTATTCCTCCCATCAATAGGTGGGGAGTAAGTCCCCTGCCGCTGAGTCAGGGTTGGCCTCAGTGACTCACCTGGAGTTGATAGAATGTGGCAGAAGTCACGCTGTGTAACTTCTCATGCTGGCCCAGGAGAGGACGTGTGGCTTCCATGTTGTTCGTGGAAAACATTTGCTCTTGGAGCTCTGAGTTGTCCTGGGAGAAGTCCTCTGACACCCCTGAGACTGCCATGCTGAGGCGCCATCTTGGAAGTGATCTTCCAGCTCCAGCTATTTGGGCCACCAAGCGTTTGAGTCCCTCAGCTATTCTAAGCATCCATGGAAAGGAGCTCTCCCCAGTGTGCCCTTTCTGAATTTCTGACCCACAGGCAGCGAGCACAAGAAAAGTGCTGTTTTTGTTTTTATGCCAACAAGTTTGGGAGTAATTTATTATACTGTAATAGATACCTGGAACAGTGAAATAGTTCAATGCTTTTCTTTGGTCAAATTTGCAATTCTTCATGCCACATTGCATATTATTTTCATTGTGTCATCCATAGAGAGTACTATGACTCATTCTTTGATGCACTTGCATGTTCCCATAGTCTTTCTAAAGCTTTTATGCTTGGGTTCATCTCTGCGTTAACTCACATCTTCTCTGTGTCTGAAAAAAGTCTATAGACACATACTAAGTACATCTAACTTGACCTAGCTGAAATTGTGGAAATGACTAAAATTTTATGATGACTGTTGCAAATAATTCCTCTGGAATGATATAGGAAGATAACTGATCTATAAAAAAGTGAATTTTTTTTTTTTTTTGAGACAGGGTCTCACTCTGTTGCTGGGGCTACAATGCAGTGGCATCAGCCTAGCTCACAGCAACCTCAAACTCCTAGGCTCAAGAAATCCTCCTGCCTCAGCCTCCCAACTAGCTGGGACTACAGGCTCATCCCACCACTAATTGTTCTATTTTTTGTAGAGATGGGGTCTCACTGTGTTGTTTAGGCTGGTCTAGAAAAACAATGAAAATTTTAATTTTAAGAAACCAGCTCCCACCATTTTAGTTACTCCTACTTTATTCTATCAGAGATTTGAAAAAGTTGGTTAGTTATTCAAAGACCTGGTAAAAATTAATAATGTCAACAGCATGTTAGCTGCCACAAATTGGCTATGCCATAGAAGCAAAATCCCAGAAACATGTTGTGTGCTTAATATGCTTTATACATAGGAAATGCCCAGCAATGCCCGAGAAAGGTTACGTTTTAGTATTGACATCATTGTATTAGAACAGGAAGATGGAATGCTATTATGACAAAAAGACAAAGTGACTCAAAATGAAACATTATGACAACTTTAGTTTTGAAGTTTTAATTTGTAGACTCTACCAGCTACATCATTTGTCTGCCCTAGGGCTATGAAGGTCTCAGCCAACTCAGTTAGGTTACAATTTCTGGAATTGCAGGATCTCAGATATGACACCAACTCATCTTTCACAGTTACTGAGCTGCAAGCTTTCTAATACAAACTATTTCCAATACAAACTATCAGGATCCAAACTGTTAACTAATTAGTAATACCTTGAAAGAATTTGCCCGTTGTCACTTGAAGAGGTGTGTGTGTGTGTGTGTGTGTGTGTGTGTGTGTGTGTGTATGATATTTGTTGTGTGTGTATCAGTTCAACTATTCTTTCAGGAAGACTATAATCAATGCAGATGTCTTCAGAATATGTTCAGACACAGTGATTGATTCTGATCGAGAAGAGACATTGCCTGTTGATTTTCCGTTCACCCCAAGAAGCTGGACTTAATGAAATACATAAAAAGTTCCCATTTACCTTATAGCATGGTGTATATATTTCTGTGCAGTCAAGAGATTTACCTTCAATATTGGTTGATATCATTGTTTGGGAGAATAACTTAATAGCATACTGGCAACACGAAGATATTTTTAAAAATTTCCTGGGTCAATATAGAAAAGAGCAAGATTGGCCAACCCTTTCCCCAGAGGGAACTAGGATATTACCCAAGACACCTAACAGTTTTTGAGCATTTTCTTGAATGGGAATTGAGAAGTGGCGGTTGCCAAAAACTGTTCACTGTGCCAGTGTGCCATTCTGAAAGTTGTCCCTCTCAGCTTTGCAGAGATCCTCAACTCTTTATTGCACAATTGTAAAAATCCCCAAATACTAATATTGTACTATTTTTCTTAACCACTCAGAACTCATCACATTAAGAAAATCTGGTAACCCCACAGAACCAACAAAATTCTCTTGTAAGAATGACCCTGAGGCATGGCGATCACGTTGAGTGTAGAAGCTTAGAATCAACTGGAGGTATCGGCAGTAGGCAAGTGAAGCCAAATAGTTTCCAATATGAAATGAAATTTCTCTCCAGCTTCCAGCATTTACATTTCTGTGCACAGTGGGGATGCTGGTTAGCATCTTATCCAACAGAGAGAGTGTTACATAAACTCAGTAAGGCCGCAACCACAGAGAATCTACATTTCTAAGGAGAGAAATCTCTTATTTTGGACAATTAAGTTCTCTCTTGCATTTCTTTGTGCAAGCCTCTGGGGTGTCCCATCCTTTCAGAAATGCTTGGGTTGATTCATGAACAGGTTGTATGAAAGCTGAGATGAAATTTTTTTCTTGTGAAATTTCATGGATAATTTTGCAAATGCATTGTTACAATGGTTACGTTCCTTCCCCACTTCATCACGCTGAAATGTCTCATTCCGGGAGAACTGAGAGACAACCACTGTGCCAATAGTGGCAGCTGGGAAAGATTAAAAAAATAAAGATAAAGGAAGCAAGGGCTGAGAGGTAAGAAAGACAGCTGGGAGATTTAAGGGACGTGGCCTCTAAGCAGCTGAAAGAGACAGCGGTCCAGGAAGAGACTGTTTGCAAGATAAGAGGCTTTGTGCACGCTGAAGAACTATGCCAAAGATGATAAGAAATGCAGCTGTTATGAAAGCGAGAATGATCAAGATTCTCGGTATGCTTAGGAAGTCAACATGTGCGCTTGAAGGACAAGTACAGCGAAGCCTTTTACCATGCAGTGTTACTCCTCAGACTCTCTCCAAGTAGGATACTGTGCCTACCTCTCAGTCATGCCCAAGCTGCTGTGGCTCCTGCTTCTGGCATTACTTCCCCAAGTCTCCTTTTATCCTTAATCTCCTCTCAGTTTTATTTTTAATATTATTGATACATAACAATTGTACATATTTATGGAGTACCTTTAGGATATCTATCAACTCAAACATTTATCGGTTAGGAACATTTCAAATCTTCTCTTCCATCTATTTTGATTTCAAATACAGTGTATTGTTGTTAACTATAGTCACCCTACTATGCTATTGAACACTAGAATTTATTCCTGCTATCTAACTGTATGTTTGTGCTCATTAATCAGCCTCCAACACCCTTCCCAGATTCTGGTAATCATTCTGTTTTCTACTTCTATGAGATCAAGTTTTGTTAGCACCCGCATATGAGAACATTTGATGTTTGTCTTTCTGTGCATGGCTTATTTCATTTAACATAGTGACCTCCAGTTCCATCCATGTTGGTGCAAATAACAGGATTTCATTCTTTTTTTTTTTTTTTTTTTGAGACAGAGTCTTGCTCTGTTGCCTGGGCTAGAGTGCAGTGGTGTCATCATAGCTCACTGCAGCCTCAAATTCCTAGGTTCAAGCGATCCTCTTGCCTCAGTCTTCTCCAAAGTAGCTGAGACTACAGGCATGCACCATGAAGCCCACCTAACTTTTTCTATTTTTTGTAGTGACAGGGTCTTGCTATGTTGAACTCTTGGCCTCAAGCGATCCTCTGATTTTGGCCTTCCAAAGTACAAGGATTACAGGCGTGAGACACTGCACCCAGCTCATTCTTTTGTTTATGGCTGGATACTATTCCATGGTGTGTAAATATCATATTTTCTTTTCCTCTCCATTTTAACTGAGATAGTAAAGATATTAATGGTAGATGGCTTGAATCATACACCTTTAGTAACTTCTTCTGCATTTAAATCCAAAGTTATTACTATAAAATTGATGACATTCATTAAAAGCTTATAATTATTTGATATTTTTTAACATAAACTTAAACATACTCTCATTCAATTTTATAATAATTTGTAATAGTAAATCACAGCCTTAGGATAATATTTTCCTCACAAAAGCACAAGTGGATTGAGGTCAAAATGACTAAATAGTCGTTATAATCCTTAATGCTATCACTAAATAAATGTTGCCAACAGAAATTAAATGAAGAAAATGAGCACAGAGACTTTTATATTATGCAGTCTTAAAGGTTTTGATCATGTGTATAACTTTCCTCGGGATGCTTAGATTTGGGTTTAAACCCAGAACTGAAGGCATGTTTATTGAACTTTCCTTATAATTTTTGAGACAATTTCTTAGTGGCATAAAAACAGATTGCTAAAATAATCCAGGGGCACTTCGTCTTTGACATCTTACGGACCTGGGTTCAAGTCACAGCCCTCCCACCTTGAGTTGTGACTTTGGGCAGATTACATGAACTCTGTAAAATGAAGATGATGGTGCCAAGCTGGCTGTGGGGTTGTGAGGGTTTCGGATAATGTGTTCAGTGTCTGGCACAGGGGGATGGAGCAAAGGTAGCCAAAGATCTGGGTATTTAAAGTAAAGGAGTGAACAGTGGTGATAAAGAGTGTTCGATTTGATGTGGATTATGACCAGTATTCCTCCTCTAATGTTGCTCTATGATGGGGAAGGACTTCAAGAATGAAAGCGAGAGCTGCAGAAAGAGCCCCACACCAAAGGGTCTTCAAGGCCAGGTTTTCTACAACCACCCTCTGAATCCTCCTGACTTCAGATACTTCCTTTAACTTCACCTTTGCCCACTGACGCTCTCCCAGCGTATTATCTTTCCACCGATGCCAAGTACGTTGCCGAACATGGTGGATGACAGAGCATACAGGGTGTTTCAAAAATATTATCGATGAAGTAGATGTCGCGTGGGAACATTTGCATTAGAATTTTAAAAATATGGTTTTCCGGTGGCGAGCAGGCACAGAAAGCAGTTAAAAGTCAGGCTAGAGCTCCAAAGAGCAGACTCAACTGTGATTGGGAATCAATTGGATTTGTTCTGGGTGACACTGAAAGCTTCTTCAGCCCTCCTGGAATCTTCTGTCTCCGTCCTCCCCAGTAATGCAGACCTACAGGAAGGCATTTTCCCTCCACTGAGTCAGCGGTTGCCTGCTTCTGTGTAACAGGGGCTTGAAGACAGGCGACCAGTGGCTCTGTCTAAGGAACTGCCGGGGAAGCTCGTAGGGTCCACTAGAAAAAGGAGAGGCAGCAAGCAGTGCAGTGAGGTGGTGTGCATACGGGATTTGGTTTCAGGCCATCCCAGCTCGAAATCTGGGATCTGCACCATACTGACACTGTGACTTTGGGCAGGCTGTTTTCTTGGCCTGAAAAATGGGGATACTGTTACCATCTTTCACTGTCGTAAGGATTAAATACAAGTACCTAGTACCTGGGAGGTGGTTATGGTGCAGGCCTCTTCCCTCACATCCCATCATAAACTTTCCATGATTTCTCCCAAAGCCCACCCACAGGAGCAGACCAGTGCCGGGACAGAGGTGCACAGCACATGCAGACACGGACATTAAGATGTTTCCCAGCCACAAACAGCTTCTTCATACGTTGAACTAACGTATACTAGACAGCAGGATGCACACTTTTCTTTAATCTTCCCCCTTTCTTTCGACTCGTTTGCTTGTCTTCTTAGAATGAGAAGTAATGATAGGTAGATAAAAGAATGCCAATGTTTTCTGTCCCTGGAGGTCCAAGGTCTGTGACCCAGTTCTGTCCAAACCTCCTAGAGGTGCCATGATTGTCTGTTTCTAACGTTTTCAGTTATAAAGAGTATACTCTAGTTTTAAAAATGTCTAAATCTTTGCAAACATAGTTCAAGAACTCAGCTGTTAACTAAAAATAGAATTATCATACGATCCAGCAATCCCACTTCTGGATACGTAGCCAAAGGATTTAAAATCAGGCCGTAGAAAAGTCATACGCACCCCACGTTCATCGCGGCACTCTTCACAATAGCCAGGACGCAGGAACAACCTGGCGCCCATCAGCGAACGAGTGGATAAACAAAGTGGTATATATACACAATGGAATACTACTCAGCCTTTAAAAAGAGGGAAACTGTCATTTGCAGCAACGTAAATGGATCTAGAGGACATTATGCTAAGTAAAATAAGCCAAGCACCGAGAGACAAATACTGCATGATCTCACTTACATGTGGGATCTGAAAAAGTAGAACTTGCAGAAGTCGAGAGTAGAATGGCAGTTACCAGACGCTGAGGAGTAGTGTAGGGGTGGACAGGGAGAGGGGAAATGTTGGTCAAAGGGTACAAAGCCCACCCACAGGAGCTTAGCTTTCAGTTAAATGGGAGGAAGAAGTTCTGGTGATCTACGGCACAGCAAGGTCACTATAGTTAATAACAATGCATAGTTTTAACTTGCTAAAAGTGAATTTTAAGTGTTCTCATCACAAAGAAATAAATATGTGAGGTGATGGCTACGCTCATCAGCTTGATTTGATCATTCCACAGTGTATACATGTGTCAAAACACCACATTGTACCCCATAAATATGAACGATTATTATTTGTTGATTAAAAATAAAATTTAAAAGGACTGAGCTGTTATCCTAAATGTCTTTTATTTCATTAGACAATAGAAGGAAACCAGGTATCTAATAACCATCCTTTAAATGACTCTCTACTCCCATCATGAGAGGAGGTCTCCTGCCGCTCAGTGAATGACCACCGCTCTCTCACCTACCGGCCCCCTCTGTGGCAGGCCCTTGTGCCTGGCATGGTCCAGGCCACGTGACTGCCACTCCTTCATCGCATCTATGAAGATGAGATGTCTATTTTTGGGAGACACTTTTGACCTTAGCTTCCCCTTTTTTTCATTATTTTCTCTACATCCTTTTCACCCTCCCTGTTTCTCAAATTTCAAAAGGTACATAAGCAAATGCAGAATGAAAAACGCATGCCCCAATACTCTCTAAACAGCATGCACTGTGTCTCCTCTGCCTCACCTGAGGCAACAGCAGGGCAGGTGGCAGAGCCAGGAGTATTTAAAAAGTAAACAAGTTCACACATGGTTGGGACTGTCAGATAAACAACGTTTAAAAATAGAGCTAAGATGCAATTTTCTCTTTGGCAAAACTATGTTTTTGCATTTAAAACTAATTTTGGAAGTCAGCTTGGTATTTGCCGTTTTATGAACACATTATCTGAGCTATTAAATGAAAAGAAATAACGATTTGTCCTCAATCCACGTTATAATGTAATTGGAATTACCTCTAACGGTGGCAGAGTGGCAAACAATGTGTACCCTCCGACTCACTTAAAATATGTTAATAGCTTAGTGTTAGCATCTCGTATATAAAAAAGCAAAGGCATTTGTCTTCCAGGGGACAAACGACTGGAGAGAAGGGACTTTATAGACTTTCTCTCTGAAGAAGTTGGTCAAGATGGACAAAATACTGTGCAATGCGACAGAATGAATTGATAGCAAGGCTATAAATGTCTATGTCATTTTTCTTACCTCAAAATTCTAAAGGGCTTATACATGCATTGTCTCATTTCTTGGTTTGCTTCACAATTGGGACTTCAAAGCTGAAAATGTAAATGATTTAGCTAAAATCATGATTGAGTTTCTAAAATTCAACACAGAACAAATATCCAAAATGAAACCTCTTCTGTACGAAGTGCTTAAGCAAAACAAAGTTAGAATTTCCATGGAAACAGCCTGGAACTCTGGAAGGAGAGAGGACAAAAGTAAGCATGAAAATGCATTTATTTATTTTTTTGGTTTCTCTTCACCTCTGCCCCTCCAAACCTCAGGCTGTCATCTTAATGAACGCTTTCAAGCCTCAGAGGGAATTAAGAAGAACAATATTTGACAGGAGTGAGGAAAGAACTAAATATAGTTCCCTTGTGAGCAGGAGAAATGTATTCCATAATCTCGTCTGCCTCTCCTTCCCCTATCTGGGTAATCTCTCCACTTTTCAAAGTTACTTTTGTGCTTCTCTTATTGTACAGCAAGTGTAGCTGTTACTTGGTTGGGATAGAATGAAGATAACATCATGAGATACAATTTTGTCCTCTTTTGGAAGGGTCATTTAATGAGAAAATTGAATTCAGTCACTAAATTAATATTGTGCGTATTCCCTCAGTGTAATAATTTCCATTTGTCCAATGCTTTGAATTTCTAGAAGGCTCTCCTATCAATTAATTTATTTAATCAGTACAACCTGAGCAGTAGATAGAGCAACTATGTTGGGTACTATCAGCTCACATTTTACCAGTTTAGAGGGATTTAGGATTGCCCTGCTGGTAAGGAAGGAAGCCAAGACTCATCTAGCACTTTGGATCTCAGACCCATTACTTTCTCGAATTCTACAAATGTAAACTCTGCCTGACCAATGTAAACTTTATGTCATGGCTATTCTCTTCTATTTATTAGATGTTAAGAACTTTTATTTATTTATTTTTAGAAATTTATGTCTTAGCATTGTAAAGTAAAAATCTTGCTCTTTCTCTGTAACTGCTAACATTGCTACTACTACAGGTCAGGAGACATCCCCAAGAAAAAGACAGCCAGGGGTAGGTGGAGTTTTGGCTTTCCTGAGTATGGCTATTTTAGACAAGATTTTCCCAGAACTGCCTGACCTATTTTTGATCAATAAATCAAATACTGCTTCATTTTGAACTTTAACAATAGATAGCTCACTGAGGACAAAAGAGACCTTTCAGAAATCTGGAAAATTAAAACATGTCTTTTGGAATAAAATAATCATTGATGCATTGGCTGAATTAAGTAGCTTAGAAAGTATTTTACTGGTCCTAGATAATATTTTGGGAGACAGCAATATCTCTTCCTGGCAATAAGCTGGTAACTATTTTTCATAGAAAATTAAAAGCAATTAAAGTTTGTGATTGTGATAACTCTAAAATAGGATGATAGCTATATAAGCAGAAAGTATGATATGGAATCTGTTATCACAGCTTTCTGTTGCTTATGGTTATTGAAAACTAATGGAATTCAAGAAAAGTTATCATAGATTTGGAAAATATTAGGACCAAGAGATCAACAAACCATCCATTCCAAAATTAACATAACATATACCCCTTTAAGACAATCAATATGACACTCATTCGAAGTTCTAACACACACCTTATTAAATGTTACCCTATCATTGCAGACAGAAATTAAAAAACAAAAGCATCCCAACAGATGACTTTCTTTTTGGTTAGCTACCACCATAGGGAACTACGATAGCAATTGCTATACTTCCTATGTATTTGGCTCTGTGGCAAGTACATGGTATGCTTTATTTTATTTAATATTTAAATGACCATGTGAGATAGGTATTATTGTCCCAGTATAATAGATGAAAAATCCATAAAAACCTCACCAAAAAAGTGGATTGCAATTTTCTCTGCTCACATTGCTGGACAGCGGTAGGGTCTAGCTCAACCTCAGTACACCTGACCCCAGCACCATTACACTGGTCCTGCTTCTGATTCAACAGTTCTCTCTAGAACCCACTCCTTGCAGACAATCTCCAGCTAACCAATTTTCAATGATATGAACAGTCCTTTAGGGTTCACCATTGGGGGATGACCTGTATCATTTGCTAAGTACAGGCAAACATCGAGTTTGTGAAATTTACTTTAAAGGCACAAAAACAGGGTATCTGGGAGAGTTTTATGCTCACTGAAAATGTTATGCGTGAATCACGGCTATTAATTCCAGTTATAAAAGAGAAATCGTTCGCCTTAACTACAGAATTAGAAACAATCAATGCAACAGAAGTTTTTAAAAATTATATTTAATACAAGTGAATAGATTAGAAGATCTGAAATGTTATAAAGCAATATACACAATGAATAAATAATTTGCACAGGAGAGTCATGTCTACATTACATAACACTGTCTAGTATGGGAATACTTAAAGTAAATCCAGTGATAATGGAGAAAGTCCATAAAAATGCTAACCTGTCTTCCCTTGTATGAAATTGTTCAAGTATAAAAATCCAATACAGTGTAAAATAGTATTCAATTTAGTTTTAGAATAAAAATTGCAAGTATTGCAGTTTCAGAAGAAAAATGTAAAGCAGCATTTAAAAACTACACAAACTACATAAGAATAGTGTTAAACTAATGAATTACCCATAAATGAGATCTACACGAGCAAAATCAGAGAAGGAAGCATGAAACTAGCAATATTATCTTGTTTAAAAAAAAAATCTAAAAACTAAACTAAAATGTGTTAATGTAAGAGTACTCTCTTATACAGTGCACATATGAATTTAAATAAATCCAAGTCAACATCTTTAGTTGAATAGGTTAATATTTAATATGCTACATCTAGACCTACTAAATAATTTATGCCATGAGATGAATACATAATTTTACAGTGTCACATCTAAAGTTCCTTTCTTTAGAGTGCAGCATAGTAAAACTTAAAAATAAATATCTTAAATAGCATTACTATTAAGGCACAGTATAAACCACATTATCATTAACCTTTGAAGAATTGTAATCCCAGTAACCGCGTTGTCTCATGTACTGTATTCACCAATAAATAGTTTTAAATATGACTCTGAAATAGATACTAAAAAGTGTAAAATCATTTAAAAAGGGGGAAAAAAAATAAATGTCCTTAAGACAGTTCTGCAAACTTTGCCTGCCTTTATTCATAAGCCACGAGTCGACACAATAAATAGAAAGTGAAGGCTGTTGTAGTAAAAGCCTGATCCTATTTCAGAATCAGAATTGCTGACAGCAGCAGATACGAGTTTCCCAAAATCGAAACAGGATGGGGAGAGGGATTAGAATGTGACAAGCTCATCAAACAAGCACAAGTGATGTGTTCTTTCCAGAACTGTGTGTGTTACTGATTGTCCGCACAGCTGTTGCACCCATTCATCCCACATCACTTGTTCCACGGTCCCACTCATCCCCGGGATAGACGAGAAAACAGCTTTGGTGCCTGTCCGCCATCTCACCCACTGCCACGCTCCCGGATTGATTGATTGTTCGATGCCCATTTTTGACATAGTCAGAACACTACCTTCTTCCTCGAGAAAAGTTCTATAGGCCATAGTGACTGCTAAAAAACGACAATCAGTGCTTTACCATTTTGTTTGTAAAAAATCTGCTTTTAAATGTAATTCAAGCTACATATTGCTCGCTCTGTATTCCCTGGTTCAACTAGATTCAAATAGCATTTTCTAACTGGTAAAAGGCAGTTTGCTTCCCTGATACTATAAAAAGAGCAAAAATAAAAATCCCATTACAAAAGTGAAGTTCCATTGTTACTCCTGGCATCATTTCGTAGCGGCCTTTCATTTACTCAGGCTCTTTGGGATTGATTTCCAAAATCGTGCCCATTCCCCTCATTCTCGACTCTTTCTCCTCTAGAACACTACCTGGAGTATAAAAAAAATAATGATTCTGCTTCACAATAGCATCGCTTTTTTTTTTTTTTTTTAAAGCTGTTAAGTCAATGTTAACTCTCTTATTAGCTACTAAAAATTGGAAAACTGGGAGGGAAGAGAAAACAATTCAACTTTGATCAGATGGCTAGTCTATTGCATTCGGTCTGTTTGCAGCTGCTGAGGCTGATACTGGCCAAATGCTGCAGCGGCAGCAGCTGCTGCAGCGGCGGCAGCAGCTGTCCCAGGTGCCGCTGCGGTGATTGGCTGCTGGACTGCGTAGCCATAGCCCCCAGCGGTCACATATCCTGCAGCAGCTGGAGAGGCTGCATAGGGGTACTGGTCATAGGCAGCGGCGGCGGCGGCGGCGGCAGCTGCGGCAGAGTATTGTGCATATGCAGCTCCAGTGTAATCAATGTAAGGGGTGGTGGAGGCAGCAGCTGCTGTCGGCTGGACATGTGGAATGACCACTCCAGGCTGCACAAAAGCCTGCGGATAGACATAGTGGGCAGGTATCCTGTTGAGAAACGGAAAACAAAGTCAGGCAGTAGTCACCTCCTATCTGTAGCATTTGTTGTTCAGAGATAAGACAAACTCAAATTTAGTGGTTATTATGAGCATAGGGTTGCCACAATATCTACTTTCTAGTGGTCTGTTCGAAGCACCCTGGCAGGAGCCAAAGTCATGGAGTGGCCCCAAAAGAATTCAATAAAAATATGATGACACCCTCCCTGCTTTGATTTCCATTTATGATTATTTGGAGCCATTAAATATCATTTATTAGAAGTTTGGAAAATGGTTGATGAGGGCTATACACATAATAAATGCTTAATTGATTAAGACTTTAGAAAATTTTGCAGTAAGTTCATAAAAGGAAAATGTTTAGCAAATAGAAAAATTCTTAGCCATGAATTACAGGACTCAAAATGCAATCCATAATCATTCAATTCTGCGGGCTGATGGTCGGTTTGTCAAAATTAAAAGAAATTTTAACAAAATCCATATGTTTATTATCATGGCAACCCTACTTGAAATTGCTATGCAGACTCAACACACATTAATCTCTCTGCAACCTCAGTCACCCTTATTAAAAATAATAATTAAAAAAAGAAGCAGGCGACAAAATAAAAAAAAAAAGGAGTTTAAAAGTTCACAAGTGTGGTAAACACAGCAGAATCACACTTCTCAAACGAACTGTAGTGCAGCTCACTCTGTCACAAGAGGCTGTTGTGGGAAGCTACAAAAATGCTATTGACATTCATGGCAGTGATTCCCAAAGAGATGTGCAGCACACTTTTTTCCTTTCTTTCTTTCTTTTTCCCAGAAAATTCATAAGGACACAACAGTCAACCAAACCTGTTTGACTATCAGGCAAGTGAGGGTCACAGCCAGCTTGTTTATCTCTATGCAAGACAGACAGAAGGGGTTTTGGGGAAATGATGAGGTTGAGGGAAAAGGTAGGGAAGGGAAACACAACTAAATATTTCTAAAATTAATAGAAATTTAACAAGCTTACACAATTAGGAAACTTTTTTTTACGTATCTACTAACTCTTGTTTGATCCTTCAAATCAGCAGAAATAGATTTATCAGCATATGTTTTAAATCTGCCTTGTTAGTTGATATTTTGTACAGATCAATTGTATGATTAAGCATTATCCTGCAAAAGCTCAAGAAAATGAAACAAAATCAAGTACCTTTTAAAATTATACATTCACAGATCACATACAAGACAGACTCCAATGACCTTACTTAAAAGTTAATTTGGTTACAAAAAAAAAAAAATCACAAGAGGTACTTTAAAAGAATCCCATGCATCTCAATTCTCACTCTTGCAATTCATTACTGCCCACTTAAAACACTACCACGAATATCTGACTTATTTTCATCTTCCTTTAAAACAATCTCCATCAACCCCCCCGTAATTTCTAAAACTATGACACTAGAATGCTATCTGGTTGTTTGTTGGCAAAGCCAATTTAGAAGTATAAGCATAAGTAACAATCTTCTGATATTAAAGAACTTAAAACAGAAAACTGCACATTTATATTTTTTAAAAACAGGGATTCTGCTTTGCCCGTTCAGAGTTTTACTGAAAGCACTCATTAACGAACATCCACGGAAAAGATGAATTTATCACAGAGGGTGGTGAACTTTGACCCCAATGATAAAAATACACTCAATTTTACCAGACTTGTAGCTCTTTCCCAGTGCCAGGAGAAACGACGTCATCAAGTGTTTCTGAGGACACTTAGAGATGTTCTCAATTGCTTGTCAGAAACCAGGCACGTGGTCATGCACACACTCAGAACTTTGCTGCAGGTCAGGTGACTGGTTCACTCAGCAACAGGTGTGGCTTTATGAAACACTGTCCCTGGAGGCCGCCACGTCCGAAATGTGCAGACACGGCTAAGAGAGCCTACTCTCTTGCCAGTTTACATGTGGTGATAGACAGCAGGGGCTGCAGCCGGGCTATTTTTGATCCTGTCATGCGACAAGGGTTTCCAGCGGGTAAAATGTCTTTATAAGGCCAAAGTAAAACATCTATCAGCTGTGAGGGCCAGCCAGTATGAATCTCACTGATACCGAAACATTAACCCCTTGCACTCCCAAAGTTCCAAGGGCGCCACGGTGCATGCTGGGTTCATTATCTTTGAATAAATGTGTTGACCGAAAATAAGCTTATCCTACAAACAGGCAGGATAAAATGTGTGTGTGAAGAATGCAATAAAAGATAGGCAGAGTTGCTCAGGGGACTCTATCTCTGCATTTACTTTACATTAAGAAGCAGTGATGATTTGATAATGCCCAACAATGAGAGTATAAATAAAGTTCACCGGAATATCAGACTCCTACATGAAGTCTGGCAAGGGCTAGGAAGACATCTGGACGGCAAATCAAAACCTAGAGCCCTTTAAGGCTTAGAGAAAAGGAGAACCCGGAAGACCATGGGCAGCCTAAAATATCTCGGTTCAGGAAGACAGGCAGATTTGGACTAAAGGGTAAGTAAGGTGGCACTTTGGAAGCAGTTCCTGCTTTATGAGTTCCTTTTAACAGTCTGAGGACCCCATTAAGGCAATTTGGGAATCTCCCTCCTACTAGGTATCTACCTACATCCTTTCCTTCGGTTAACTATGGAATGTACACGTCTAGCAGTTACAAAGGCACCAAGCAAAGCAGACACTTTTGGTAATTTTCAAAGGAAATTTACCACATTTCCCATTTCTTTCCATCTCTTCAAGTCCCACTGACATCTCTTCGTGATTTTTAAAGCAACAGCCTAACTGGTTTCCTCTTCCAAACTACCGCAGGAACTACTGAACAAAGTCTTCTCATTCACTTGCTAAAAGTAGTTTCTGGCCCCTAACATCATACCAAACTCAGTGCAAATTTCTTAAACCTTAGCACTCTAGGCCAAAATACCTGGAATGCTTCTGGTTGCAAAACACCTTTCCAACTTTCTTAAACCCAGGGCAACTGGGTCCCTTAATGTTTCCTGGATATGGGCCACATTCCTAAATCCTTATCTTTTCCCATGCCATCCAGGTTTCACCCAGATGCCAATTCTCACTCCATCCCTACCTGCTGAAATCCAAATCCCATTCACCTGACCTCTAGTACTCACTGTGTGCAGAGACTTCAGAAATTTCCTTTATCTTTTAGTCTCACTTTTTTCATACGTGAAATAGACTAATAATTTCAACCCTAAGTTGCTGTGCATTAAATGAGATTGTCTAAGGAAAGCACCTACTGTAACAAATATACTCAATAAAAGAGTTCTTCTCTGTCTTCCACCAACCTTTAAAATCTCGTCTGTCTTCATGAAGTCTTCCTGAATCCCACTGACCTGATGTCTCTCTCCCTTATCTGAAGCCATATGGACAGCCCTTCCTGATGTTCATCAGTTTTATCACTAGATTATGGGAGAGACTGGAGTTATATCTTTTTTGGCTACAGCTTGACAAAGAGGAAAGAACACAACTTTTGGCGCCAGGCAGACCACGATTTTGAACCTAGAATCAGACTCTTAACACTTACTAGTTGTGTACCTGGGGGAAGTTAATTAATCTCTGTGTGTCTCAGTTTTTCACCCATGGAAAGGATATTAATAGTGCCTTCATCAAATACTTATTGTGAAAATTAAATCGAATAATTTATATAAATCCCTTATCATTACTATGCACATAGTGGATGTTTGGTTAATGTTAGTTACAATCCCTCCTGCCACCCTTAGTGGACAGTATAAATACCAAGCACAGTGTTACCACATCCAGCATAAAAGTCAGCACTTAAAGGTATACTGAATAAATGTTTAAGTGTGTGTTCAACCTGACCTAAACTAGCCCAGAAATTTCTACTCACAGATCTATAGTCTCTCCCCTCCAAGTTTTCAACAAAAAAAATACTTCTTTCAAACATAAACTATAAGATACTGCTCAGCAAATCCACAATTCACAAGTTTCTCTGTATCTGCCCACTGTGAACATCAGAAATTCCTTCAGGCCAAGGTTTTGTCATTAAAGGCCCAGAGTAACCTGGGTACCATATAAGGACCACATTAAAAAAAAAAAAATAGTCCGATTACTAGAATTTCAAGCAAATCAAGTAAAATTAAAAATTCTCAAGCTTTATTTCCAGGCCTAAAATAAGAACATGTAGCATTCAAACAGAATTTCAGATGACCAGGTGTGATTTGTTAAGTACAGACTCTAAGAATTAGAACAGTGTTGAGAATCCCTTAAAAAAGAAGAGAAAGCTTGCTTAGTCCACCTGGAATGCTATCCATTTCTAATAAGAATCTCAAGTGCAAACAATTTATGCACACAGTAATAATCACCATCCTTTATAGAGACAGTTAATATTGGAAGAGATGAAAAACAAAAGGTTACTATCAAAATACACTTGATTTAAAATTTCCATATGACACGTTTTACTTTGGTGATACCTTCTTTCTTAAGGATCTGTAAGGACTACCACAACCAGTCCAAAGGCCTGTGCCCAGCTCTTAAGACCCTCCATAGGCAGTTGGTTTCTCCATGCACTGAGCCTTTTCTCCTCTACGCCTCTGCTTATGCTCACCCCATCCTATACCCTTCAGACATACCCAGTCTTTCTTTTACCTCTCTCAGACATATTCAGGTGCAAGTCTCCCCTCCCCAACAGTGTTGTCCAACTCCTCCACCCCATCTGTTTTCTAGCTACTCTGAATTCCTTTTGTACTTGAAACAATACCAAGTCATTTAGCAATTAGTAATTCTTGATTGGTTTGTGTTATTTTTGATTCCCAAACTAATGTGCAATTTGCTTATTTTGCATCACCTACTGGCACAGTGAAAAAATAAACACATGTAACTACCTGTTGACTGATTTAGTTTTATGGCTATTTCAAGACTATTGGTGTGAGGTCATGACTAAGCTCACAATCGCATCTTCAGAAGCACGTTCTCCTCCCCAATCCCATCCTAAACAAACAGATAGTCTAGACCAATGAAGAACCCACAGAAATAGGTGGACCCATCAACCAACCCATCATTTGTTGTCAGTATCAAGGTTGGCTTGGATGGGGCTTTGATAAATAGCTATAGACACATGAAGGCCTTCTAATCATATTGGACAGAAGACTCTTCTACAGATAAAAAAAAAAAAGTAGGAGACGGCAGTAAGAGTGAGGTACTGATATGTTAAAGGGAAAGTTATAAGAAGGTGGTCATGGAAAATATAACTTGACTCTTCCAAGTCAAATTATTATTACTTTTTTGGGGGTCTATTTTTGGAGACACACATGGTAGACATCTATATATGTAGACAGATTCCAGCCTTCCAGGTTACACAGGTAGATGTTTAGGTCCTAAGCTAGAGAAGAAAGTATTGTTGAGGGTAAAATACTCCTTGAACAACTAGAACATTTAAAAAGAAAGTTTAAATCTCTGGCATTAGAGTTATAAGAATGTTGATCAGGTAGAACACAGCCAAAACAGATTCTAGTGTCCAGGATAAATTTTGGCAGGAGGTGATCTCCCGCCTATATCATGTCTGAACAAAAGGGAAATGGGACCTCAGAGAGGAAAGCTGGTGATCACAGGACCCAGACATAACACAAATATGAGCAGATGTTCACCCAAGTTAGGTCTGAAAGGTGAAAGTTAGTGCTACGCTACTCAGAAAAACTGGCTAACGTTAATGAAATCTGGTGAGAGTTGCTGAATCTTTAAATGGCCTAAAAGTGGATACACATCGCAAAAGAAAGAACCCCGTTCCCAGAAAACTCCCCATAAAACAGAAACTTAGGACATGCAAGCAATGAATCTGTATTCTTACAGAGAGAAATCACACAATTTAGCACTCACTACAAAAATATGGTTAAATAGAAGTCACAGGCTACAGCTTTAAAGCAAGAAAAAAAAAAAGGCCCTTTGCTTCCCATGGCAAAGTCAAAAGTCAACACCCCTCAACACCACCACCAAAACCAAAACGCAAAGAGCCCCTTCCCCAAGGAAAAGAAAACACTTTCACTACAGCTCTTTTCAATTAAGTAAAAAGCACACAGTTTAGCTATCAACACCACTTCATTACTGTAATAAATAAAATAAAAGCACACGAAGGGCTATTGACTATTGTGAAAAATAAAAACAACAACACCAACATCCATGCATCGTTAATCACCATCTGAGCTTGTGTGTCTGAGTCTACTGGTTACAGAGTTTAATTCCAAACAGAACTATTCCACCTCTTATCATCGTATCCTTCTGATCAGTTAGCTTAACTGTATACGAGCCCTGTCAGGTTAGAAAGAGATAAATAAAATTGAGTCAAGTTGAACAGTAGTAATGCTGATGGGACACAATCGTCTTGTACACAAGTCATACCTGGTATTTTTGTTTTGTTTTGTTTTGTTAATCATAAGCTCAAAATTTGTCTGGTTTGGAGGCTGCATACTTGGTCAGATAACTTGACTCATCTAAAAATATTTATAGTATCAGCATTAAAAATATACAAACATATATAAATATGTATAACCAGGAACATTTTGTGACATGATGATCTTATCTGTATATAACAAAGAGGCAGGTTAACAAATGACAGCCACTTAGGAGGACCTAAGTAACTGACTTACCCGAAAGGTCTTTGTATAAGGGCCGGATGAAGCTGTTGAACACCAAAGGCAAAACCTAACAACAAAACATACCACATTCTCTATTTGTACATGCTTAAGCATTTATTACTCCTGCATGTAAAATGCAATCGCAACTTTCACTTAGAAAATTTAACTATTCTTTTGATACTTTAGAGGTAATATCATATATATATTTTAAAAAGTCAGTTTTATAAATGCTATCATTGATCCAGAATAAAGGTTTTAATCAGCTAAAAGTAGAAACTTTAAAAAAATATGCAAAGTTTAGTTGACAGACACAGAAAATGAGACCAGGAAAAAATGCTCATGAAATAAAACCAAGGATTTGATCATGAAGTTACATGTCACAAATATTCCTGCAATTCTGAACCACAATCTATAAAAAGTCTTTGGAATATTCTGGGATGCTTTGAACAATGCTTTGGAAGATTATGGGTTTTTCGGTTTACAGTATTAAAAATTCACAAAAACAAACTCTCCTTTTCTGGATAATAAAATACATACACAAAATGTATTAAATAAATACTTATTTTTTCACAGCCTACACATATTTGCACAGACACTCACTTTCTTGACAACCTAGTTTCCTTTTAAATCTGTTTGGCTATTAGTGTCAATCTCTTTCCAAAATTTCAGATGGAAAGACTTAAGAGTGAAAAATACATGATTTAATCAAAGAAGTAAAGTCGCTTGCCCAAGGAAAAGACAACATTTGCTCAATAATCAACTCTCAATTATTTGTGCTAACGCATAGGGCAGTGTTGTAAATGACCCAAAAGGTCATATTTTCCCATAGACAAAATGCTGCTCCCTTTTGCCAACTAAGGGCTACATGACTTTGGGTAAACTATTTCTTATGTCTAAGCATCAGTTTCTCGATCTGCAACATAGAGTCACTGAGTAGGTGAAATCTCTCTATTTTCTTTGATTGCTAATACTCTGTGATTTTGTGTTAAAGCTTCACCATTCAGACACCACCCCCACCCCATGCTTCTCTCAGGTCAGTGTTCACGTCAGATTGCCTGCTCTGAGCACAGTGCAACTGGTGATAAAAGGAGACAACACTAAGCAGGGAAGAGTATTAGCTGGAGTTGACAACTTTGGCCCATATATTCCATATATAAATTATCTGCAAGTGGCTAAAAATTGGAAAATTGAGAGCAGACTACAAATGTATGTCATATAGGAAACAGATGAGTAGAGACTAAATATTGGGTGTGTCCAAATTTGTCCAGACCCTCAAGATCTATTTTTGCATACAGGTATATCTCAAGTCCTGAAAGGAGTATTTAGAACTCTCATGTATCTTTAATGCTTTGGTAGAATAACCAGGCATGGTTCAAGTTTACTAAACACTATCTATAGATACTTCTGACTTAGGGAATCATTCTACAAGTGGGAGGTTCTGGGAGGAGGGAAGAGAGACAATCCTCACCTGGTTGCATGATCCTTGGTTTTGCTCCTAAGTATGCCAGATTCACGTTGGCCTTTCTGCCATCAATGATGGGGTTGGGATCCTTGCAGGCCCTTTCTGCAGCAGCCCGGTCAGCCATGGTGACCTTAGCAACATACACACACAGACATACATACATAACCTCTAAATTAACCCCTGAAGGAAACGAAGAATCACACTGGAGAGGTCATTCATGGTAAAACTGAGACCAAACTTTCTTTCTTTTTTTCTTTTTCTTTTGGTTGGACCTTATTCCTTGATCCCTCATTTAAAAAAAAAAAAAAAAAGGAGAAGAAGAAAGAAAAAAGAAAGCCTCCACCTCCACCCTTTAGTCTTAAGGGTGCTAGTAGGGCCTAGCAGAGATTTGGAAGCCTAAATTCTTAGAACTCCTCTAGAGCCTCCTTCCCCCAACTTCCCTCCCCCCCAGCCAACCCCCCATGTCACCACCAGGCCTCAGAGGCACTGTTTGCTTTAAGGAAAGTCCAGCCTCACATCCGCCCAATGCTCCCAACCACCCGCAAACACTCCCCAACCACAATAGCTATTGTCCTACTCTGGGGCTCACTGCTCTTCGGCAGCTGAATTTGCACGCTTAAATCTCTAGGAAGCTTAATATGCTGTTTCAGTTCGGCAAAGAGCCATAGGATCATCTATTTAAAGAACCCACCTTTGCAATTAAAAAGGGGGGAGGGCTGACCTGAAGGGGAGAGCCCCAGACCTCATGGGGTGTCCCCTCCCTGCCCCAGCCAGAACACCAGAAGACACACGCATTTTTACAAAGCAACAGCGCGCTTAACAACCGGCCTCCAGCCGGGGAATGCAATTGTGCGGGGCTACGGCCCCTCCCTCTCAACCCTCCGCACCCCAAACCCAGCGATCATTACAGTTCTCTATTTCCACCCCTGCCCTACCCAGCCCTCGACCCCGCACAGCGCTCGGTCCTTGCCGAACCTGGTGAGGCGGGCGCCGGCCCTGTCCCCCCCGCTCCGCCGCGCGCGAAGTTTCAGTTCAGCCCGGAGCGAGGGGCAGCGCCACTCACGCCCGCGGGGCTCCTCACAGTTACGAGGAGCCCCTCACTCCACGCTCCCGATCCCCGGGGCCGAACGCCACTCGGGCTTCCCCCCACCCGCCACCGTCCGCGCAACTTACAAATCCGTAGCCCCGGGACTTGCCCGTCTGCCGGTCGGTGATGACCACCGCCTCTTCGATCTCGCCGAAGACCTCGAAGTACTTGCGCAGGCTGGCGTCGGTGGTGTGGTAGGGCAGTCCCCCGACGAAGATCTTGGTGTACGTCGTGTCCTTCTGGGTCGTGTGCATCTTCGCGCCCGCCCCGCCGCTCGGGCTCCGGCTGCGGCTGCGGCTCGGGCAGCGGCTGCGCCTCCTCCTCCGGCTTCGCGTCTCCCGCACCCTTGGGCGGCCGCCGGGGGCCGAGGGCGAGCCCGGGGGCGAGGGTGGCGGCGCGGCGGGGGCGAGCGGCCGGGGGCGGCCGGGGGCGCGGGGCGCGCGGCTTCCGAAGTCGCCAGCAGCCCTGGAGACTTGACTTCGCTCTCTCCTCCCGCCCCCCCTGCCGGTCACCGTACAAATTCTCCGGATCGTCTGGGTTAGAACACGGTTCTGTAGAATGTGCAAGCGGTTTCCACTCACCCGGCGGGGAGGTCAAAAATGAAAAGAGAGGGTGGTCCTCCGGCGACGAAGGGGGTGCGTTTAGAGGTAGATTTTTCTTTCTTAGAAATGAGGTGTCTTGGGTGGGGCGTGGGTAGGGTCGGCGGGGAGAGCGTCCGAGCGCGGAGGCGGGCGGGGGGGCGCGGCGGCGGGGCCCGGGGTGAGGGACTCCGCGCGGCTTCGGCTCGGGTCGGTCCCTCCCGCCGCGGGAGCTGGAAGACGACTGCCGAGGACCGCTCTCCACCTCTCTGCTCCCTTCCCCCGCGGGTCGGGGGTCGACGCCCGGCTGGGGAGGGGGGCGGGCCGGACGCCTGCGATTGGCCGCGGCAGCACCTGGGGCGCCCGGCGCCGCCGCCCCCCAGCTGTTGGGAACAGCTGCTTCTCTCTCGGCGCGGCGCTGGGTCGCCGGGCTGGAGCGCTGTAGCCTGCGCTGGGGTAGGGCTGGAGACGGCTGGAGGCGGCCTTGCTCTCGGCGTCGCCTGTTCTGACCGGTCAAAGTCCTGGGGACCCGGCGCAGCCCCAGCCGGGACTCAGGGCGCGGGGAATGCGCCCGCGGAGGGAGCTGCGTTGCTTTCCAAAGCTGACGACGCGAGCTTTTCGCGCTAGGCCTCGGTGACAGGGCCGGCGACCCGGATTGGCGAGCTGGGGGCCCCGAGGCCTGGGGCGATTCACTGAGAGGCCAGTCCCCTCCCCGGCGCGGGGGGCCGAGAAGCTCGGCCAACGATACTGGAACTGGGTACTCGAGGGTCTGGAGAGTGAGAAGGAGGCCCCCAACTTTCCTTCGCCCCAAAGAGCCAGTGCTGGGGAGAACCAGAGAGGAAGAGCCTGAAGGGGAAAGAGATCTAGCTCTTGGATGTGCTTGGAGAACCATTAGCTTTAATTGCTCACAGCCCAGCCAAACGAAGTAACTGTAGATACCTATGTCCACCAGGCACTGCCTTCTATTTCAGAGGACCATAAATTAGTACTTTAGCCCCCACAGTCACCAAATTTGTCTTTCCTCCCTTAGCTATTCGGGAAGAGTGGTACAGATGTCTCATGATAAGTCCTCCTTTTTTTCCCTTTTAAGCAAAGAATTAATCTGTTTCCTTCTATTTGAATTACAAGAATGTTTAGTGACTTGACCTCATCTGTTTTATCTGGATGTAATCGTAAAATGTATAATTTTTGAAATCAACTCGTTACATAACCACTGATTTCTACCAGCAGACCTGAAAGCATGTGTGGAGTATAGTCCACCCCGTAGATATTTATTACTTTACATCAGCTTTTTGCAACTTCTTTTAATCAAGAGTAAATTCAATTAAGATTTAAAATCATTCAGTCATATTTGAGGTTTGGATGAACATATTTAATCTGAGCATAACGTTTCAGCCACCACTGTCGGTGCACAATTCCCTTTGAAGTCCTTTCCACCAGGAGTCCACCCTAAAGTCCCTGCATTAATTGTTCGTGAGTGGCACCATTTATTCCCATTGAAGCTATTCAGCGTGTTAACCTGTTAGAGAGGCACATACTCTGTTTCTCTTCCCAGAGCACCTTTGCAGTCAACCCAAGAGGATGAGCAATGTTATATTTGTAAAAGCTAAAGGGAATGCAAATACTCTTGTGCAAAATGTTAAATTCCATTTTTCATCCTGCTGACTTTGGCATGAGGTTAACTTTTTGAGATCATTAGTTTCTTTAAGTTTGAATCCCTAGTGGGAGACGTGGAGAAATAAGAACTCTATCTAAAGTTAAGTTTTTTGTGTGATCCAATTAAAAAAAATAAAATATTTTACAGAGAGATGAGAGCCGGAAAGGGAAACTGTAAACAACACCCTTTCCTCATTGTCTAAGTAAAGGACAGGTTCAAAAGGGACTCTGTGTTGCTGGTATGATGGAAGATAATTTTTAAAAATTAGAAAAACAAAGCAGGCCGTGAAAGAGAGGAGGCGTATTTTTTAATATTCAACATCCATCTTGCAGTGTCATTTAAGAATTACTGTACTTAGATGAGACTCAGGCAAAACCCTTTTGTGAGGGGAAGCTACTTACAGAGAAGCCTTAGAAGGGTGTCTTTGTCTGGTCTCTCTTCCTACCAGGACTTGGAGCCCACCCTGGAGCGGACCGTGATAGTATCCGGGAAGGAGGGTGTCTGGGAGTGTAGCCAATGACTTGAGTGTTCATTAGGTAAAGTGGTGAGATCTGCAAGGAAATTCTGATCCCAGGTTAGAATACCTGTGTTGTAGAACTGGCTTCTGGAAATAAGATGCTTCCCTGCCACTGTTCCAGAGGAAAAAATGCAGCCGCCCTCCCTCCATTCCCATGCAACCCCTGACTGGTGTGCTTTTATTCTTCCAAGGGAACAGTAAATATTTGATAGCTTTGTTTGAAACTTTGTTTTATTTTGTACCAAACGATGCCTAGATATTCCCTAATTTTGAATTCCAGAGATAATTAAAGCATTACTAATACACTGGTATTATGTGAATCATTGAGAACAAAGGTTAAGAGGGATAGAGATTCCTTATTTTCCAAACCTATTTAAAACAGCAGCCACAATTCATACCCAATTCATCTCTACAAACCTTCATTGAGTCTCCCCCCCAACACCTCCTGCCTAGGCAGGCACTGGGCTAGGCATTATTGATGCCCACTGTGGGTTTTGTTTTACAGCTACACAAAGGTGGGCACAGTTACAACTGCTAGATCCATTCTTGGTGGATTTATGAACCTGAGCCATCAAACCGTGTAGCCTGGGGCCATAAAATCTTTGTGAATTCAAAGTTACAAGGTTATTAAATACCAAATATTTCTGTACAATTATCCATTCAGGTCTGAAAAACAATACTTGGGTAATCCTTTTTGCTTTCTCAGCTGCTTTTGGCAGAGAATGCTTGTATATTCACAGGCCTTGTGCAATACGATGTGTGTTTCTTTGGAAAGAAGGAGCCATAAAATACTGTAAAAGTTATAAATAGGTTCCAAGCTTGTCATATCCAAATTAGTACATATGGATGGTCCTGGATTCTTGGTCCCTACTCCCTGGCGAGATCGATATTATTTTATTACTTACAGTAAATTATTGCCCACTTTGTTCAAAATCTTTATCTGACTATTAAAGGCCAGAACCAAACTCAAAAGTTTCATGTTCATTTACACATATTTTTCTTCTTTCCCCTCCTCCCTCTTAAATTGATCATGGAAATCAACTCCAGGCTCACAGGCTTTAAAAGAATTTTGAAAAAGAATAATATTTCATGAGGACTAAGAAGTGCTGTTCTGGCTCATTGAGGCTCCTGCTCCGGAGATAGTTTTGCTTTGGACAAGAAGCCACCTGAGAGCAGGGTGACACTCTTAAATGTCACTGGATCTCAAGCTGGTCATTTAAAGTGCTTCCCAGGGTTCTGCACATAGTTAGCACTAAAGAAATATTTACGGGAAAAAATTGATATCTTTTTTTTTTTTTTTTTGAGACAGAGTCTCACTCTGTTGCCTGGGCTAGAGTGCCATGGCGTTAGCCTAGCTCACAGCAACCTCAAACTCCTGGGCTCAGATAATCCTTCTGCCTCAACCTCCCTAGTAGCTGGGACTACAGGCATGTGCCACCATGCCCGGCTAATTTTTTCCATATATTTTTAGCTGTCCAATTAATTTCTTTCTATTTCTGGTAGAGACGGGGTCTCGCTCTTGCTCAGGCTGGTCTCGAACTCCTGAGCTCAAACAATCCTCCCGCCTCAGCCTCCCAGAGTGCTGGGATTACAGGCGTGAGCCACCACACCCGGCCAAGAATTGATATCTTAAAGGTATCTACCTTCAGGCTTGATGGGACAAAACACATTCTTGATTAAAACTGACTACCTGCGGGGTATTTAGGCTGGGCCCTCCCACCTTTTATTTTTAAACAAAAATATGGCTTCAGTGAAGTCTTTTGTTTGGTTGTTTGGAAACGTTTTCTTTTTAGTGTCTGTGTGAGCATTCTGATGTAAAACCAACAGTTTTCCTGGCCTATTGAGAAGTCCCATCCTGGGCTGTATTTGTTTCTCTGGGTGGGTTGGTAATTCTGTCTTAGTAACAGACAACAAATGTGTGTAATAGGTTATGCTGCTATTTTAGTGTGCAGGAGAAACCTAGTCAGTTCAACTCAGACCCACATCTGGGGGAATTCTATTCACATGCATTCAACCACAGCTAAACTGGTAGGTAAAATAAAATGGAAATTTGTAACCTGTTATTCGGTCCTTACCCTCATAATGCCTCTCTTACATTGAAAATCCAAAAAACAGAAGGCAGAATAGGGTTATTTGGGGGAGAAGGCAAGGCAGGGGTACGAAAGGGTTCACTGCCAACTTCACCCTGCCAACAATTTCGCCCTACCTGTGTAGAAGTGGCTTTAAGTGTTCGCACACTTTAAATTCTATTACATAAATCTGAAAGGCAAGGAAGAGAATGCAAACTTTTTAAACCTACTGTGTGCTTCTTCGCGTTTTAAATTAAGCGTATGCTTTGGTTTTAAGTCTTTAAAGAGAGAGCCTCTGTGCTGGCAAGTTATTTTTAGGGAACTGATGATATTCTCCACATGTATTGAATGACCTCTTTCTTGATGACAGATTCATTCTAATGATGTTGCTTGTGTGCTGGGCAGAGGGCACAGGGTGGGGGAAATGGCTTTGGATCCCAAGACAGGAGATCAAGGGCCTAGTCTAGGTAGTCATTAACCAGCTCCAAGACATTGTTTGCTTTTACTCCATTAAAAAGTCCAAGTGTGGTTAGAAGAAGCCATAGGAGTGTGCTGAGGGAGAGTGCCAGTTCCACAGTAGTGGGCGACATGGATGCTGCATCCCCTGCTTGTGCAGCTGACTTGCACCTGCTGGTCCTGCTCACACCACTTCCGGATGTAACACCTCCACTTTATGATGAATTGTGGTTGGGCTTGTTCAACCTTAGCACTCGGTGGCTCTGACGGAACCCAGCTCAGGATGGAGAGTTATGGCCCCACAATCATTTGCTGTCCAGTGGTCACACACTCTCTCTCTACAGGGCCCTACTGCATGCCCAGAGCTGTTTTTCAAAAGGTGTAGTTGTATCTGCTGCAATTGGCATCACTTTATTCTGGAACCCTAAAGATCTGTGTTGTAATTCTCTTAGGAAGACTTTCCATAAACTTCATGTAGTACCTTTTCTCATCACTGATATCTAATAACATAGGGTCTCTCAGGTATATAGCCCAAGTGACAGGACTATTGGTATCACAGCCTGGCCTTCATGTAGTACTCATTCATGCTTTTGACCCCACTGGTATTTCATCTCACCTGTTGTATGGGCAGGAGAAATATTAATATATCTAGACATAGAATATCTACCTCTATGACCCAAAGAGGCCCACCAGGCATTATGTTGTCTTCTTAGTGGTCAGAGGTGGGAAATGCATTAATTAATCCTTTACTGTGGAGAGACCTAAACATTTTACTGATATGGCTGGTTTCTACATATTCATAGTGTTTATCTCCCTCCTTCTGAAGCCTATGTGTCTTACTAAAGCTGACACTTCCTTCTTGCCTGGTCCTACTAGCATGATGTCACCAAAACAGTGGATCAGTGTGATATTTTGTAAAATGTCTAGCCATTTCAGGTCTCTTTGGCTATTATTTTGTCAATTGTTTTTTTACCTCATTCTCATTTAATTCCCCTTCTGAGAATTTAATTATACCTGTGTTATACTATTTTAATATTACCCCACAGGTCTCTGAGGCTGTGTTCATTTTTTTTCTTAAATTTTTTTCTCTCTGTTTTTCAGGTTGACAATTTTTATTGATCTAAATGTTCACTGACTCTTCTGCCACCTTCAATCTGCCATTAAACCAAATAATTTTAAAATTTCAATTGTATTTATTTATTTTTGAGATAGAGTCGCACTCTGTCACCCTGGGTAAAGTATAGTGGCATCATCATAGCTCACTGCAACCTCAAATTCCTGGGCTCACGTGATCCTCCTGCCTCAGCCTTCCAAGTAGCTGGGACTACAGGTGTGTGCCATGACGCCCACTAATTTTTCTATTTTTAATAGAGATGGGGTCTCACTCTTGCTCAGACTAGTCTTGAACTCCTGAGCTCAAGCAATCCTCCTGCCTTGGCCTCCCAGAATGCTAGGATTACAGGAATGAGCCACCACACCCAGCCTAAAATTTCAATTATTATACTTTCTGTAACAGAATTTTCATGTTTTAAAATTTTTCATTTCTTTGCTTAGATTTTCTATCTGTTTACTCACTAAGACCATGTTTTTCTTTAAGTTTTTGGCTGTATTTATAAGGCTGTTTAAAGTCATTGTCTGCTAAAGCAATATCTGGGCCATCTCAGGATTGATTTCTATTAACTGCTTTTTTTTCTTGACTATGGATCACAATTATCTATTTCTTGGCATTTCTAGTAATTTTTTTTTAAATGAAAAATGGCCTTTGGTAATGATGCATCAGAGACAATTTGAACACTGTTATGTTTCTCTAAAGAGTATTGACTTTAGTGCAATGTGGCAGTTAAGTTACAACCTTAGATGTGTGAGGGTTTAGTTTTACATTTTGTTAAGGCAGAACTATGGAGGTGCTTCCCAAGCCCATTAACTTGGCAGAACTAAACGTTCAAACTGTCTCTCCACTGAAGATCTTATCTGTGCATGGTTTTAGGCCTTTTTGGGATGGGTCTACAGAAGGACTTAACCTAGGGTGTTTCCCTTAATCCTAAAGTATAGCCTTTTGGGAGTCTCAGTTGGATCCTGGGATGTTGGTGAGGTATTAATGAGTTATTGGCTGGAACAAAATTTCAATACCCCTTAGCATTTGCTCATCCTCTTGTGTGATTTTTTCTAAAATAGCCCCTCTTGAGTAAGCCTCACATAGTCTAGCCCTGTATAGGTATAGCCTAGCCCTTAGCCAAGGACTTATAGGGGAACCCCTATATATTTCTCCCCACCTCCTGCCTCCCAAAGCTCTCTTCTCCCTGGTGCCCTGACCCACAGATTTTAGGCACTTTATCTTCCTCAAACTCTAATTCCTGACTCTTCATCTCAGCAAGGCTGCCAAGCTCTGCTGGGACTCCAGTTCACTGTGCCACGGTCAGGGCAATCATAACGTTTAGCTCAGAGATTTCCTTCCTTCAGGGATTTTAGTCCTGTGTGATCTATTTTCAAATGCCTGAACGTGGTAACTGCATATATTTTGTCTAGTATTATACTTGTTTATAGAGGAATGGTTACTCCATTACAATTACTCTGACTAATCTTCCATAGCAGAAGAAAAGTCTGCATTCTAGAAGTTGATCTCCATAAGCTTATTTAAAATGTTTTTGCAGCTATATTATGATATAGTTGATTTATAATCAATCATAACTATATACATTTAAAATGTACAATTTGGTAAGTTTTGATATATATATAATATATGCACACACACACACATACACACACAGGTGAAAATTTCCAACACCTCAAGATTACCTCCTGCCTTTTAGTAATCCCTGGTTTCTGTCCCTCCCTATCCCCAGGCAACCACTGATCTGCTTGCTGTCACTATAAATTAGTTTGATTTCTAGAATTTTATGTAAAAGTAAAAGAGTATGTATTCTTTTATTATCTGATTCCTTTTAGCACAGCAATTTTGAGATTCACTCCTGTTGTGTGTATTAATAGTTTGTAACTTTTTATTTCTGAGTAGTGTTAATATTTCCTTGTATAGATGTAGCACAATTTATTTATACACTCATGTGTCAATGGACCTTTGGGTTGTTTCTAGTTTGGCCTATTAGAAATAAATCTGCTATAAACATTCATGTACAAATCTGAGTGTGGACATATGCTTTCATTACTCTTTGGTAAGCATCTAAGGGTAGAATGGCTGTATCATAAGGTAGGTGTACATTTAACTTTTTAGGAAACTGCCAAACCTATGTGTTTTTTAAGTTTTGATATGTTGTTTTTCATCATTATTCATCTTTAAATGTTTTCTAATTTTCATGCAATTTTTAACCTATAGTTTTTTTTTTTTTTAATTTCAGGGTATTATGAGGATACAAACTTTATGGTTACACTTTATGTCTTTGCCTCACCCAAGCGAGGGTTAAAGGCATGCCCTTCTCCCCTACAATGCTCCCCGTGTCCTTAGTTGCGGGTTTACCTTTCCCCCCAACCCCCGCAAATCCCCCTAAACCCTGGAGGTATTACTGCCATGTGATCACCCTAGTGTTGATCAGTTAGTACCAATTTGATGGCGAGTACAAGTGAAGCCCATTCTTCTGATCTTGTGGTGTCTTGCTTTGGATAATGGGCTCAAGTTTAATCCAGGAAAGTATAAGAGGTTCTAGATCACTGTCGTTTCTTATGATTGAGTAATATTCCATTGTATACATATACCAAATTTTAATAATCCACTCATGGATTGACGGGCACTTGGGTTGTTGCCACATCCTTGC
>CAUYSK010020231.1:0-62277 GCA_963575035.1 Avahi laniger
GTGCACAGCCCTCTTTTAGGAGGAGGGCTGCCGGTCAGGCACACTGATCTGCCCCTGAAGGCACACACTCCTCAGTAGGCTCTTTCACAGATCTCTCCTCCATGTTCCAGAACAATGTGATCATGACCTAGGTGTACGGGGTCTGGTCTGCAGGCCTGACTCCTGGACACTGGAGATCAATCCCTGACCCTGCCAGGGGGAGAGGTGCTGGTCTTGAATCACCTATAGGGTACCCAAGCTCGATCAATTTCACTCCACCTCGGGATTTGCCCCACTCTTCTGGAGTCCCCAGGCAAGTAGCACCTGGGAGGGCTGGCGGGTAGGGAACTAGCAGTCTGAGTACCCCTAGGTCTGCTGTAGGTCCCCAAAGGAAAGGTCCCATTCCTTGGAGATGCCTCCGTGTGATGGCTAAATTGTCTTTCTGGGTACCCATGGGTAGGGAAGGGGAAGGAGAGAATGGAGCAATATGGCGCCTGCCGATAGGCTCGGGTCTGCGCACGGGGAGGTGCCCTGAGGGAGCTGGGAGCCTGGTGCCCTGTCCACAAGAGGCCACCACTCACTGGTGGCAGCTGTCTCTGGGCTGATGTTGGCAGGTCTCTCCAACTGCATAGGAGCCCACCAGCAGTCTGAGATGCAAGGGAGGGGAAAGTTATCTGCTTCACCTACCTTTGTCACTGGTCCCCAAGCCTCTCGGGGGCCTTTCTCATTCCAGTTCTCCTCCGCAATGTCTTCCTGTGGAGACTCCTGTAGTTTCAGGCACCCTTCCTTCCGACCCTCATCTGATCTATGTTTTTCTGCTAGTTTATTTTTTTCACTTTCTTTTAAAATCTGTCTTTTTTTCAGAGACACTCTGGCTGGCGGCTTTTCTCGTCTGCCATCTTGGGGCTTCTCTCTGCTTGCTTTCTGTACTCCAAGTATACATAAATTACACGGACTGATATCGTTTCAGAGTTCACTCAGACTTTGCTCATTTTCTTTTTTCAGGCTTTTTTTTATTTCTTCTTTGTACTTTAGTTTGGATAGTTTCTATTTCTGTGACTTATATTTTCCTAATATTCCCCAGTGTTTAACCTGGTGTTAAGATCGTCCAGTGGAGCTTTCATTTCAGATACCATATTTTTTACAGTTCTAGAATGCTGATTTATTTTCATAGTTCCCATTTCTCTACTGAGGTTCCCATTGGTTCTTTTATTATGTTCATTTTTTTTTATAAATCCTTGAATATATTTATAATAGTTGTTTTAAAGCCATTGTCTCCTCATCCTATCATCTTTGTTATGTATGGGTCTGCTTCTATTCACTGATTTTTTTCCACCTGTTTACGGGGTATGTTTTCCCATTTTGCATGTCTACTAATTTTATTTTTATTGCATGCTGGACATTGTGACTACTATGTTGTTGAATTTCTGCATTTTGTGGTCTTTCTTTAAAAAGTCTTAAATGTTGTTTTAAGAGAAAATTAATTTACTTGCAGCCATCCTCAACTTGGCTAGAAAAGTCTGATATTTTCCTTCAGTAGCACTTGATTCATAAGGCTAATCGGGTGTCTATCATAGCCATCACCAATAACTGTTTATGTATCTGTCTTTTTTGCCATATTATAATCTTCTCAAGGAGAAAGACCATGTGTCATTCACCTTTGGATTCATCTGGCACAGACCCTGGCCCATAGCAGGAGCTTGATAAGTATTTGTTAATTGAAATAAACAGTAAGTTCAGAAGTTTATAATGATACCATATTCACAAGTTAATAAACATGGATTCGTGTCAAAAGAAAATAGCAAAATAATAACAGTATCAACTAATATTAACTGAACACTTACTATGAGTTTGATACTATTCTAAGTCATTAAACTCATTTAATCCTAATGACTGGTCTATTAAGCAGGTTCTATTACTGTCACTATCCAACAGATGAGTAAATTGAAACACAGAGAGGTTAATTGACTTGCCCAAGGGCCTGCAGTTAGGAAGTGGCCGAACAGAATCTGAACTCCTTTAATCTAGCCACTCTTTAATCCAAACATCATCCTGCCTGTTCGTATGATTTGAATATAGGGTGACCTGAAAGCTGGCTAATCATGTTTTCCAGAATAAACTTTTTTTGAACCTACTTAACCATTCAAACCACTTGGGATCAGCAGAAGGTGGCATGAGGCAACTCTTTTTCTTAATCTCTTCAACACCCTTAATAGACTGACAGGTGAATAGAGAGAGAAAAACATATATTTTAAAATGATATTCACATAGATGAGATGAAAACACAAACTCTCAAACAAGTACCATAAACATTACAGTGATTCATTAAGAGATATTCTTCAATAGTATCTTGTATGTATCTCCAAATGACCTTGTGTCTGAATATATCTGGCTCTTCCATTCCCTTCTCATTCAATGACATTTAAGAAATTAAATACTACTAAAAACTCAAAACTTCTAAATCATTGGCTCCATGGCAAAATGATCTTTGAGGGAAAGTTTTAAAAACATTATGCCAGACCTCCAGTTTGTAATAAAATCTATAACATATTCCATCAGAGTTGTGGTTTAGGAAGATACAGCTCCTAAAGAGTAATTTTATCCATTTAAATGACACACACTGGGTATTTGAGTGGTAAAGGTTATAATAAAAGATTTTGGCATTATAATTTATAATAACACTTTGTTATATCTCCAATGAATGATTTATTCTGAATGATTTCTCATAATTGAACTTCCTATTCAAATGGAATTAAAATTACTGTACATTAATACAGACTTTGGTAGCAAGACATTGATGTTCATCTGACACTATCACCAAAGAACTGAAATTATATTAAAGATAAAGTAAGATTGATTCCAGTAAGTCTTCACTAAATGGGTACTTCTATTGTTTAATCTGATGGATATCAATTTTTAAAATTGTTCTTGCCATTGAAAAGTCAAGTTGAAAGTATAAATTGTTATAATTTAAATATTAAAGTGAATCTTCACAGTTAAAAATAACATGAAAAATAAAATTTTTTACTTGAAAGGTTAAACATTTAAAGGTAATTGGAACACCAAGTGGTCTATATTTAAATATTCATATTGGTGTGGCTATAAGAATAGTAATTTTATTTGCTGCCTCTGGCTACCTAAAACCTTTAGCTAAACAACCAAGGCAAAGTGGACTATTTGGCAATTATCCTCTGAATCAGGGATTGCCAATGAATAGCTAGAGGGCCCAGGCAGATAACTTGAATGAGTGAAGCAGGAAGTGTCTGAGTGCATACCTTATGAGTAGAGAGGATTCAGCTTCACAGGGGAGCTTACAGGTTCTTAAAGTGTGCCACTGTCACTCAGCTCAGCCAAGTGCTTGTGCCCAAGAAAACAGGCTCAATATTGACAAATCTGATTTTTTTCAAAGGTGGTCAGAAATCAGGAATTTTATTTGAAATCTCCTGATTTATAAATAGCTAAAGTACTTTTTGAATGCTGTTTTGAGGTTTGCCACCAAAATATCTACAGTTCTTAAAGGACAGAAAGAAGTGAAAAGTGATTTGGCAAAAACAGGACTGGGGCCAATATCATACCGGCACAATGGAGGCCTGGGGATGGCATCTTGAATGGGTGAGGTGCTTTCTGCTACCTTGCTGCTCTCTGCAGAAATTTCCCCTAAAACACAACTCAGCTTTAATTCCATAAGGGCTCACTGGGAAGAGAATAAACAGTTGAAAAGAAAGACCCTCTGCTGCCAAGCACTTCTTGGACTGGGAGATAACTAAAGAGAAATGAGAGCAAGTTTTAGAAGTGAATTTCTTATTATTTGTTTGAATACTTCTGGACATTTGTGGAATCACCAGGCACATTTAGAAAGCTTATATAATTTGGCCATGACAAACTCATTATTTTTTCTCCCATGTCAGGAGGCACAGAAAGACCTGCCAATTTGTTCAACAAACATTTACTGAGCACTTACTATGTGCCTTGTACTGACAGGGACTGGGGATGAAAGCCAAATAAGAAATGCTTGAAGTCTAATGGGAGAAACAGACAAGTAAACAGATTATTAAAGTGAAGTGTGGAGAAGTGTTATGAGAGTTATCAGCTTATGAATGGCAATGATGAGCTATGCCCAAAATATCGAATCCACAGAGGGGAAACCACAGAAGGCTTCCTGGGGCAGAAGCAGAGTCTAAAGAGCAAATAAAACCTATAATCTTTATCTAGGGCTTACTCTATGCCAGGCACTGTTCTAAAAGCTTTATGTTTATTAATTCATGTAAATCCCCACAACAACTTTAATGGTATATACACTTCATGTTATCTGCATTTTACAGATGAGGAAAATGAACATAGGAACTAACACAGGATCACAAAACTAGTAAGAGTCACAACCCAGATTCTATGTTCTTAACCCCTACATATTATTTGCATGTGATACAGTTAGCAAAGACTACAATAATCAGGACATATTATAAGTAATTAGGACTTGATGATATCACTGGGTTGGTGTATGGGCCTGAGGGGAACACTACCGAAACAAGTACCCTATCTGTTTACTTACTGCGCAGGACAGCTTCAAATGTAAGAGAGCAATTCTTTCTAGATTTAACCACATTCAGAAGAAAAGTTCTAGATATGTTATGACTATTTTACTTTTTAGAAGTTAGCATAGCATTAGCTGAAGTCACCTAAAATAGTCACTAGTTTGATTTTTTCATACCACTTTTGTTTTTTTTAACAATTACATGTAACTTTCTTGCCTGCATCTTTTATAGTCCTATAGACTTTTATCAGTCCTTTCTTTCATATTCTCTGTTGAGCCATCTGACTAGGGGTGGAAGATGAGGTAGACAGATTAGTTGACAAGGGTTAGGAAACACTCTTTCACAGTATTTATTATAGGTCTTTTCTTTATAGCTTAAATACTAAATTTCTTAGGTCATTAGGTACCTAGTGTCAGCAAGCAGCACATATTCATCTGAAAGATTCATTTATCAAATATGGAAGATCTTTCAGTCACGTTCATGTCCTATCTCAGCAAGATATTTGTGTGGTCTATTTGTAATAGAAAGACAATATTTTATATTCAAGTACCAGATTCCCATGAATGTACACCGTGTGTGTGGATTATAGCCATATATATAATGATTAGCTTAGATTTTAATGAAATATTTCAAGACTTCAGAGTCAGTTAACTGACGAAGGTGACTGAACTCACAAAAGCAAGGCAGTGACAAACTTGGTTTATTAACCACACATAGAATAGTGTATTGGTCCCACATAGGCTTTAACTTTTGGAAACCACCTAACCCTTCACTCTAGACAATCTTACATGAATAAGGAAATCAATACCTAACACAAAAGGATGAACATAATTTTTTTTGTAGGACATTTTCCTTAATGTCTTAAATGATTTAACTGCAATAGCTGGAGTATTCAAATTTAATTTTCAAGCATTTATAAACATTTAATATTAAATGGATTAAAAAAAATTATACCGCAAACTGAAACCATCAATTTATTCTATAATCCAGCTCCTATCTGTTACAGGGATGCTAATCTCCAAAATTATGTTTGATTCCTCTTTTTTTATCTATCTAACACTAAGGCCTGTGGATCTGCCTACTGAAAGAAATGGCAACTATGCACTCCATGCTGCCACCAGCTCAGGATGCTCTGAGCGCACTGCCCTGCCTCCTTCCTGACACATCAAAACTTCTCATTGAAGTTACTCATGGTCACTGTGCTCCCCAAATACTTTCCAGTCTTGACTAGTCTCCCTTGCTAAAACTTCCTTGGTTTCTATGATACTATACTCTCCCTTCTTGTAGCTTTTTCATTGTTGTCCTGTCCCTTCATGGATTCTTTTCCCTTTGCCCACCCCTTATATTGGGAGGCCCTTGAATTTCCTCTTCTAGCTCATTTTTTGCTGCTATTCTGGCTATTCTGTAGTCTCTCTGCAGGCACTTTTGTCCATTCTCATGACTTTAAATGACACTTCCTTGCTAAAGAAGCCGAAACAGCCAGGCCAAATCTCTCTCTCCAGGACTCCAGCATATATATACACACACACACACACACTTTCAAAAATCTCAAACTGAATGTCTCACAGTTTTATCTTTCTCACCCATTCTCCACAAGTGATATTCTATCTAAAATGCAAATCTGACCACTTTACCCCTGCTATAATGATGAAGTCCAGGCTCCCGGGCTAGAAAAACAAGATCTGTCAAGAGATTTTCTCTCTTCTCTCTCCAGCCTTATCTACTTCCCACTATTCTAGTCTCTCTTCAGCAATACTAGGTAACTAGACTTGTCTACATACCTCATGCTTAAACTGGTTAACTCTTTCTCATCCTTCAAGGCCCAGCTCAGGAACCTCTTTTTGCAGAGGGTCTTCTCTTACTACTCCCCTTTCACCCCACAGTTCACGGCGGTTCTTGCTCTCACACCATGTACTGCATTATATGGAAAAAGTCTGTTTACACATGTCTTAGCTCATCTGACTAGAAGTTTCCGATGTTGCTTCACATCCATTTCTCTATTGCCTCCATCCCAGTCCTCAGAAACTCTAATCTGGATTCTTGCAAATGCTCTTGCCTCCACTTTCTACCCCCTCCAAGTCACTGCAAATATCACTGCCAGATTAATCTTTCCAAAGCACGTAACTGACTGTATTTCTCCCCCAGTCCAAAAGCTTTAATGGCTTCCTTTTCTCTACCATAGCGGTTCCCAAAGAGTGGAACACACACCACTTAGGAAATGATTTTAGATGGTACATTGGAGTGGCATTAAAATGATTCTGGACCACAGAATAGAAATTTCCCTTTATCAGTTTTCTTTCAGTTCTAACTATGTCAGGAAGAAAGCTTGAACATGTATCTCATCCTTGATAAACTCTTTTTAACAAAGAGTAGGCCCCAGCACAGGGCCTTAAACAAGAAATAGTACCTAGTTGGACTTTAAAATATTGTTTTGTTTTCAGTATGTTTATTTTTATATTTTATTTTTAGAAAATTACACTGGTTTTCTATTTATAAGAGTGGTATAAAGTTTTCTTTCAAAATAAATTTTAGCAAAATAAAAAGAGATCTGATTTAAAGGAAAGTATTAAGTACATACTAGAACAGGTAGTTCACAAACATGGTACTGATAATAGCACTGAAATGTCTAAACTTTCAGAAAGACTAGTCAGTCAAATTAGGCACTTTAAGAGGTTACACCAACGAGCATAAAATCTCCAAATCTGTAGCAGGCTATTGTGTCATAAGACAAATGTTTCCTTAAAGTTGTTTTTTAATCTAGCAACAATGATTAATCATTCTCTGTTCTCCAAAGATGTACCACTTTCCAGCCTCCACGATTTTGCCCATGCTGTTCCTTCTGCTTGGAATATTCAGGTGCCTACCTCTCCCTGTTAAAAATTGTACAGTTCAAGCCTAGGCAACATAGCCAGACCCCATCTCTACAAAAAATTAAAAAAAAAAAATTAGCCAGGCATAGTGTAATCTGTCTGCAGTCTCAGCTACTCAGGATGGTGAGGCAGCAGGATGTAACCAGGAGTTCGGGTTACAGTGAGCTATGATCACACCACTGTGCTCCAATGTGGGTGACAGAGCGAGATTCTGTCTTAAAAAAACAATCTTACAGTCCTTCAAAGTTGATGCTAAGTGTTATCCCCCTCATGAAGCCTTTCCTCACCCTGATGCATTTCTTTCCCTTTCATAGTACCAATAGCACTTTCTCTCTCCACTGTGTTTCCTATTACAGTTTTGGTGATATTATCAGTTCAAATAATTATGTTCTTCCACTTAGATTTTAAGCTTTTTCAAGAGAGGGGAAGGAAGACCATGAATTTTATTCATTTTTTATACCACAATGGTCCTTAACAAAGTGCCTCTAACATAGAGTAAGCCCATAATTAATATTCGCTGAATGGAATTTAATATTTCTGGCAACATTCATGTAATACTTACAATTTTGCGTTTGATCATGAAGAGTGGGATTTTTGCATGAAGAGGGGTTGAGGACAGTTCCTTATGGACCGTTGATAAATACAATCTTCTTTTGATGTTTCCTAAATCAGTAATTCTGAAAAAAGAGACAGGAGAGAAGAGAGAAAAATTCTCATCAATTTAATAACCACTTCTTTGGATAATCATCAAAATGATATAATTTATCATATAGACCCTTTCCAACAGGGAGATCAAACACAGAATTTAAGAATTGCCTTTTTCTTTCAAGAAGTAATAAAATTTCCTCCTTAAATTCAAAGTGCTCACAAGCCTGAATGTATAAATTCACTTAATATGCTAATTTATTTCAGTACTCTACACTAGATTTCCACAGTCCTCCAGCCTATGAAAAAATTCAATTTGTATGAACTGAGAAACTGTTAACCTTTAATAACCATGCTTGTTCCAGCCCCTTAAGCTTGTGTTATCTTGGGACATACTGTCACCTACTAAATAGGAAAACACTACGGGTTTCTTTCCCTAAAAATGCACCTGTCATGTTATATAGGCTCTTAGTCTGCTTAGAGACAGACACAAAACACTGACTGTCGGTTTCACTTCCTAAGCACATATCTTCCAACCAAAATTATAATACACGACTTTATTGCTAACTATTCAGGTCAACCCACTGTGATACCAAGGACAATGAATTTGAACATCTTTAATAGATTTAGACCATAGCCATGATCACAAAGATTGGGTTTGCTTCAAATTGATAAAGGCTCATTTTTATGTTCTGCTTCCTTTAAGTCTCAGAGGTAACAGAACAGGCTTAAAATCTGCAAACCTGTCTCAGGCTACTATATTGTAGAATTGATGCTTCCTTAAAAACTGTCTTTTTACCTGAGAATAAATGATTTTTCCTCATTTTTTAGCAACTTTGTCTAAATGTACTACATTGCTAATTTTCTACAATTACCAATCCCCTGAGGAGACAACATTTCATTCAAATACAGTGTTACCAATATTTATAGTGTAATTAACTATTTTAAAAATCAACATAGCCTTTTCCATGGCTTTTCCATGCCTCTTCCTCCCCACTTTTCTAATCTCATTATTGCCTCCCTCTAAAATACTCTATATATCTTGCTGTGGAAAAACCATCATTAAACAATGTTATGAATAATACAGTAAAACTTAGGTGAAATGATTTCAGAGTATGCCCCTGACCTAAAAGTTCTGCCCTACCTGCACTAAATGATACCATAAATTCATTTATAAAAGCAATACAGCCTATCAATCCATAAGTCAGTGCTGTGGTTTAAAACGCAAAAGTATTAACACTAGTGCAGTATTATACTTTGATGTATAAGTAAACGTGTTATCACATTTACCCTAAGGCAGTACCTTCACAGTAGGGTGAGCAGATAGGGAAGAGGGTAGTATGCCACCATCCACTGAAGTGTAAGAAGAAAACATTAGACTTTCATCTCATCCTCTTAAAATGTTATTTTTGTGTATGTTTTACTATATAGTAGATACAGCAACATATTTATGTATTTTCAAAATAAATACATGTACCTATGTGGTATGTGTGCACAAATATTCTACCAATGGAGTACAGGATCAAATATGTTTAGAAAACATTGTCCTCAGGGATGCTATTGGGTCTCTTCTGCAAAAAGTTGTGATTAGAAAACAAACAGAAAGACTACAGGGATTCTGGAAAGGAAAAGGGAACAAAAAGAGGGGTTGTGTTAACCAAAAAACTCATCTGTGACACAATTTTATTAAAGGATTGCTCTGTTTGTAGGGATAAGACTATATAATTTTTATCGAAATTGTTAAGGATCAAATGCCAAACAGAGAAATGAATGAGTATACTCTTACTTCATTGGCATACGGAACTACAGGAATATTCATTCATTCCTTCATTCATACATTCAACAAATATTGAGCCAGGCAATATGCTGCGAATACGTCACGGATACAATGACGGAAAAGACAAGGTCCCTATCCTGCCGGAGCTTCTATTCTAGTGGGAAAGGCAGGTGAAAAAGTATAAAGAGACAAATTAAATACAAGTTATCCTAAATGCAATGAAGGAAACAAGAGACTGAACTATAAAACATTAAGAAATGACCTACTTCAGATAGTAGAGTCAGCAAGGCTAGGACCTAGTAGGTAAGGGAGGGGCCTGAGGTAGAAAAGGTAGACAAGGGCCAAATCATGCGGGGTCTTTATGCCAAGGTAAGGAGTTCATAAATCTACTGTTCACAATAGGACACTACTGCAGGCCCCAGATTCTACCCTACATGATGAATGGATATTATGAAAACAGTTATGGTATCTTTTATTTCTTCCTTGGGGTAAAATTTCTGCAACTGAAATGTATACATTTTAGTATACAGTTTCATACATTTTGATAAATATAATACATCCATGTAATTTCTATCCCAATCAAAATATAGCGCATGTCCATCACCCTAGAAAGTTTGCTCCTGGACCCCTCTGGTCAATCCTAACTCCATGGCTATCACTCTTCTGATTTCTATCACTGCAGGTAAGTTTTCTCTGTTCTTGAATTTCCTATAAATGGAATGACATGGAATTTACTTTTTTTTGTGATTGGTTTCTTTCACTTAATATGACATTTCTGAGATACATCCATGTTATGGCATGTATCAATAGTTCTTTTATTTTCTCATTGACAAGTCTTGTATGGATAGATAATAATCTATAATCTTTCTGTTGATGGACATTGTGAGTTGCTTCCAGTTTTGGTTTCTTATGAATAATACCTGTATGAGCATGCTTGTAGCATCTTTTTGTGGACATGTATTTTCATTCTCTTGAAAAATAACTAGGAATGGGACTGCTGAGTCATTGGGGGGAGATATTTGTATACCCTCATAAAAATAGCTCTTCAATGTGGTTGCAGTGGTCCCACACTCTCACCTACTTTTTGTGTTATTGGACTTTTAAATTTTAACCAATTTCAGTAGGCATGAAATGGATATCGCTATGAGTATATTTGCATTTTCCTTATGACCAATGACACTGAGTACTTTTAGATGTATTTACTGGTATATCTCCTTTTGTGAAGTATCTGTTAAGTCTTTTGTTCAATTTTTATTAAGTTGCTTTCTTATAACTGTAATAGTTATATTTTGGAGACATGTTCTGTCTGATATATATTTGTGAATATTTCTTCCCTATTTTTTTTTTATTTCAGCATATTATGAGGGTACAGATGTTTAGGTTACGTATGTTGCCCTTGTCCCCCTCTCCCCCCACCAAGTCCGAGTTTCAAATATGTCCATCTTTCGGGTGGTGCGCATTGCACTCTTTGTGTATGCATATACCCGTCCCCTCCTCCCTCCTATTTTCTTAATGGTATCTTTCAAAACCTTCATTTGTAAATAATTTCCAACTTATGGAAAATATCAAAAATACTACATTAAAGACACATATATCCTTTGTACAGATGGGCTGATGAAGATGCTTTCATTATCAGAGTTTAATTTTCATGAAGTCCAATTTATCATTATTTATACTGGTGCTTCCTTCCTGTGTCTTAAAAAATCCTTGCCTACCCCAAAGTTGCAAAAATACTTTCCTATGTTTCCTTCTGTATCATTATAGTTTCAGTTTTTACATTTAGTCAACGATTCATCCCAAATTAGTTTCTGTATGTTGTGTGAGGTAGGAGGTGAAGTTTTTTCCTTTATGTTTATCCAGTTGTCCCAGCACCATTTATTAAAAAGACTTTCCTTCCCTCATTGAAATGCCTTGGTACTCTGTTGAAAATCAATTGATCATCTATATGCATGTGTCAGGATCTATTCCTGGACTCTTTATTGATTCACTTTTTTCATTGATCCATTTGTCCATCCTTATACCAATAACACACTCTTTATTACTATAGATTTATAGTAAGTCTTGGAACCAGGAAAAGAAATTCTTCAACTTAGTTTTGTTCAAAGTTTGTTTGGCTTTTGCTTTTCTATATAGATTTTGGGATACATTTATCATTTTCTATAAAAAAAAAGTTGTTAAGAGTTTAACTTGGATTGTGTTGAATCTATAGATCAATTTCAGCAGGACAACACTGACTCTTGCAATCTATTTACATGATATATATCTCCATTTATTTAAGCCTTGTTTGATTTCTTTCATGTTTTATAGTTTTCATTTTAGAAGTCTTGCACACCTTTTGTTAAATTTATTCCTATGTATTTTTTTCCCTGACACAATTGAAAATGAATTTTAAAACTTCGTTTCCCAGTAATTTTCTACTAATATATAGAAATACAATTCATTTTTGTATATAGAACTTGTCTCCTGTGACCTTGCTTAATTCACTGGTGAGTTCTAGCAGTTGTTTTGTAGATTCCTGAGGATTTTATACATAAACCATCATGTACTCAGTGAATACAGACTGTTTCACTTCTGCTTTTTCGATCTTTCTACTTTTGATTTCTTTTTTGTGCATTATTGCATTGGCTAGGACCTTCAGCACATATTAAATAGAAGTGAGGAGAGTAGAAACGTTTGCCTTGTTCCCCATTATAGGGGGAAAGTGTTCTCTATGTCCCTATTAAGCATGATGTTAGATGTGGTTTCCTTTATCAGATTGAGAATGTTCTCGTCTATTCCTAGGTTTTCTTTTTTTTTTTTTTTTTAATTATGAAAGGGTGTGAAATTTTGTAAAATGTTTTTTCTGCATTGGTTGAAATGATCCTATTGTTTTTCTTTTTTATTCTGTCTATATATTGAATTATAGTGGCTGATTTTCAAATGTAAAAGAAACCTTACATTCTTAGGAGTTAACTTTAATTAGGCTAGCATTTTGTTGAGGATTTTTACACCTATGTTCATGAGGAACACAGTTTTGTCATTTTCTTATAATATCTATGTCAGGTTTTGATAACAGGGTAAGTTGACCCTATAAAATGATTTGGAAAGTGTTTCCTTTTCCTCCTGCTCAGTTGTCAGAAGGAGTTTGTTAAAAAATGGTGCTAGTTCTTCTTTAAATGTTAACAGAATTCACCTAATGTTTGAAGTTTTCTTTGTGGGAAGATTTTAATTGCATATCTGATTTCTTTAATAGATTATAGAATTATCAGATTTCTAATTTTTCTTGCTTCAGTGTGTTTTTCATATAAAGTTGTTGAGTTTATTGCCATAAGGCTGCTCATCTTATTCCCTTTATTATTATTTTAACATCAGGAGGATCTGTAGTAGTATCCCCTATCTCATTCCTGACAATGATAATTTGTGACTTTTCTCTTTTTTAATTCATCAATCCTTCTATGGTGTATCAATTTTATATTTTCAAAGAAACAAATTTTGACTTTGTTAAATATCTCTATTCTTTGCTTTATATTCTATAGATTATTGATTTTATTTTTATTTTTTTCTTCCTTCTACTTATTTTGGGTTAAATCTGTTCTTTGTATCCCCCTGGCTTCTTATGCAGGAAAATTAGATCATTAATTTTAAACCTTTCTTCTTTTTTCATACAAACATTTAAAATGATAAACTTCCCTCTAAGCATTATATTAGCTGCATCCCACCAATTCTGAAATGTTTTATTTTAATTTCATTCAGTTTGAAATGTTTTCTAATATCACTTATGATTTATTCTTTGAATTTTGGGTTACTTAGAAGTATACCATTTAAATTCCAAACATACAGGTCTTTTCTATATATTGTGTTATTATTGATTTTTTTTAATTTCAGCATATTATGAGGGTACAGATGTTTAGGTTACGTATGTTGCCTTTGCTCCCCCCTCCCCCCCAAGTCCGAGTTTCAAATATGTCCATCCTTTGGGTGGTGCGCATTGCACTCTTTGTGTATGCACATACCCATCCCCTCCTCCCTTCTCCCCCACCCTGCCCAACATTATTGATTTTTAATTAATTCCACTGTGGTCAGATAACACACTTTGCAAAGTTATCTTTTTGTTTTTTTATTTAATATGACTTACTGTATAACCTGGCATATGATTGGTGAATGGTCTATATACAGTCAAATTTCTTTGATTTTTATTTCATGTTCATGCCAATATTTTTTAAGCCTTAAAACATTAAAAACTGTTTTCACTTTAGTCTACTCAATACTGATCTACTTATCTACTGATTTTGGGGCATTCCTTTGTATTCCTGGGCAACTTTGGCACTTGGATCACAATTACCCTCTTCTGCCATTATTCTGGGTGACTTTAAATAGTCACACAGACAGCAAGATTTAATCTTAAACCTAAACCTTTTCATTATGACAATCAATACTTTGACTCATCGAGAGGAGACTAGGAATCTGTGGAAACTGAAGCAAGGAAGGTAAAGAAAATCTTTTCCCTGAAAGGCATTTGGGACAAGACGGCTGAAGACAGACATGAGCTGCCAGATCATCTCGGAAAGAAGGAAAAGTTTTAGATGAAAAAGAAAAAGCAATCATAGAATGGGTGTAATTCCAAGGGAAAAGTGCCAGAACCTATATAAGAGATTCCACAGGAAGAAGTTGCAGAGCAGATAAAGAAGGAGCAAGTTATTGGCAGAGGTCAACCCCTGAGAGGCTTGGAGTGCAGCAAAAAGGGTAGGTGGAGCAGTTTGTTTCTCCCTCACATCTCTGGCAGTCAACAGGCTCCTGAGCTGCTGGAGAGCTTTTCTACCCTCATGACCCTAAAAAGGTGCTGCTGCTAGTGAATTGGGAGCTTCGAGAGGACAAAGCACCAGGCTGCCAGCCCCTTTGGGTTCCTTCAGTCACCACAGATCCAAGTCGAGATGGCAGGTGCCATACTGCTTCTCCACCCACCATGCATCTTTGTCCTCCCCAGGGGGCTTTAGCCTCTCAGTTTTCATGTTGCTCATTTCTACACAAACATTTCCCAACTCCGGGCCAGACAGTGGAACTCAAATCTTTCCTCCAAAAGACTTGCAGAGGACTAAGGGGTGCTAGGACTGTGAGCTCTCTGCTCGCTGGCCCTCCCCAGTGCTGTGTGCCTGGCTGGCTCCATCAGAGCAAGGCACACCCTGAAGCAGATGGACATCAAACCTGCTTGAGCACCCCATAGGCAACTAGGGACCAACACGCTTCTTCTTGGCACAGTTAGGGATCGATTTTCGGGGACCTGGGGACAGGACTGCAGGCCACATCCTGTACCTCCCCCTCCCCGGCCAGGACTCAATTGTGTTGCTCAGGGGCATGGAGGGGAGATTTGTTGAACTAATCTTGGGAGGTGAGGGGGCCCACGTGGGCAGAACTGAAAAGAGAGCACAGTGTGGGGCCCAGCCACAGCACACTCTTGGAGCACCCCTCTACACACAGGAAAGCCATGCTCTCAGCTCAGGGCAAGATCCTGGACAGGGAAGCTGCTAGCCTGCAGTGCCATTGCTGGAGAGCTCAGCGATTTTGAGCTCTTGCCTGCTGGCAAACGCTGAAGGGAGATCACAGGGAAGGGGAGAGGGGAGAAGAGCAAAACCCACTCCTGATAGCCAGACTGTGGATCTCAGACAGCACCTCCTCCACAGGTAGACTTTCTGGATGAGTGGGGCCACTTCAGCCCCTCCCTGGAAAACTATAGACCAATATCCTTTATGAATATAGATGAAAAAATCCTCAATAAAATACTGGCAAACAGAATTCAACAGCATATTAAAAAATAATCTACAATGATGAAGTGGGCTTTATACCATGGATGCAAGGATGGTTGAAGATACTTAAAATAAATAAATGTGATTCAGCACATAAACAGAAGCAGAATCAAAGGCCATATGATCAACTCAAGAGATATACAGAAAAAGCATTCAACAAAATTCAGCACCATTTCATGATAAAAATCTTCAACAAGTTGGGCATAGAAGGAACATATATCAAGATTATAAAAGCCATATATGACAAACCACAGGCAACAGCATACTAAATGGGGAAAAGATGAAAGCATTCCTCCTAAGAACTGAAACAAGACAAGGGTGCCCACTGTCACCATTTCTATTCAACACAGTGCTGGGAGTCCTAGCCAGAGCAATCAGGCAAGAGAAAGAAATAAAAGATATCCAAATACCTGAAATAAAGGGTATACCTTGAAAGAGGAGGTCAAACTATCACTTTTTGCAGACACTATGATCTTATATCTAGAAAACAAAGAGACTCCTGGAATTGATGAATAAATTCAGCAAAGTCTCAGGATATAAAATCAATATACACAAATCAGCAGTATTCCCATACACCAATAACAGTCAAGCTGAGAGTCAAATCAAAGACTCAATACAACTCACAACAGCTACAAAGAAAAGAAAATATCTAGGAAGATATTTAACCAAGGAGGTGAAAGATCTCTACAAAGAGAAAAACTAAACACTGAGGAAAGAAATCACAGACGACACAAACAAATGGAAAAACATATCATGCTCATGGATCAATAGAATCAACATTGTTAAAATGTCCATACTACCCAAAGTGATTTACAGATTCAATGCAATCCCCATCAAAATACCAATGTCTTATTTCACAGACTAGAAAAAATAATTCTACACTTCATGTGGAATCAGAAAAGAGCCTGAATAGCCAAAACAATCTTAAGGAAAAAGAACAAATCTGGAGGCATCACATTACCAGACTTCAAACTATACTACAATGCTAAGTAACAAAAACAGCATGGTATTGGCACAAAAATAGAGACATAGAACAATGGAACAGAACAGAGAACCCAGATATAAAACCATCCACATACAGCCAACTGATCTTTGACAAAGCACACAGTATACACTGGGGGAAAAAACCCTATTCAATAAATAGTGCTGGGAAAATTGGATAGGCACATGCAGAATAATGAAAGAGGATCAATCTCTCTCAAAACTCACAAAAATAATTAAAGATGGATAAAACACTTAAATGTAAGGCATGAAACCATAAGAATTCTAGAAGAAAATGTAGGAAAACTCTTCTAGATGTTGGCCTAGGCAAAGAATTTATGAAGAAGACCCCAATGATAATCACAGTAACAACAAAAATAAATAGGTACAACCTGATTAAATTAAAAAGCTTCTTCCAGCTAAGAAAATAATCAACGGAGCAAACAGACAACCTATGGAATGAAGGAAAATATTCACCAGCTATATATCCAATAAATGGCTAATAAGTGGAATCTACAAAGAATTCAAGCAAATCTGCAAGAAAAAGATGAACAACCCCATTAAAGAGTGGGCAAAAGACATGAACAGAAGCTTTTCAAAAGAAGATAGACAAATGACCACTAAACATATGCAAAAATGCTCAATATCACTATTCCCCAGGATATGCAAATTAAAACCACAATGAGATATCACCTCACTCCTGTTAGAATGGCTTTTATTAAAAAGTCCAAAAATAATAGATGCTGGCATGGATGCAGAGAGAAAGGAATGCTTATACACCATTGGTGGGACTGCAAATTAGTACAACCTCTATGGAAAACAGTATGGAGATTCTTCAAAGATCTAAAAGTAGACCTACCATTTGATCCAGCAATCCCACTACCCAGTATTTATCCAGAGGAAAAAAATGTCATTTTATTAAAAAGACACTTGCACTTGAATGTTTATTACTGTAAAATTCACAATTGCAAAAATGTAGAATCAACTGAAGTGCCCACCAATTCGTGAGTGGATTAACAAAATGTGGTATATGTGTACTGTGGAATACTACAAAGCTATGCAGAAGGATAAATTAAGGCCTTTTGCAACAATTTGGATAGAACTAGAGACCATTATCCTAAGCGAAGTATCTAAAGTATGGAAGAACAAACACCACATGTACTTGCTATTAAATTGGAACTAACTGATGAGCACACATATGCACAAAGGGAAGTAAAACTCAGTGGAAATCAAGCAGTGGGGAGAGCGGAGGAGGAGATGGGCAAAAACCTATAAGGTACAATGAACACTATCTGGGTGATGGCACATTTATAACCCTAACTCAAGCATAACAAAATTGATACATGTAACCAAAAACATTTTGAATATTTTGAAATTAAAATAAAATAAAACAAAATAAGAAAAAATACTAGCACTCCATTTTAGCAACTTACATAAACAGTTCTATCTCATAGTCTGTCATCACTAGGAACTACTTAAATTAAAGGTCTCCTTCTCAAATTTTCCTCCTGTTTCATTAATTCATTCAGCTAACATTCACTCAATGCCTTAGTGGTACAATACAGATATTGAGGATGTGGAAGTGGCTAAGATATGGAAATCATAGTGCAGTATGGGAGGAAGAAATTATTCTTAAAATAGTTGTCTGTAGCATTTTTATTCATCCTCCATTTTATGGATGAGAAAAATTAAGCAAGCTACTTGGCCATGGCTAGTAAGTAGCAGAGGCAGGTGTTAATACTCTGTCTTTGGACATAAAATGGACTGCCATTTCTGTCATGCAACTGTATGATGACTACTATAGCAGTCTGAGGCTCTTTCATTAGTGTATGCAGAGAGATCAGTATTTGTCAGGCACTGTCATAGGTGCTATGGATACAGAGTGACAAGATGCCATGGTTTCCATCCTTACAGAGGCTGTGGTGTGGTGAGAACCACAGCCACATACTTTCAAGACCATACTTATCTGCTTGAAAACCATGTCCATTTTCACTTCTCCCCCTTTCTCACTCCTTTAGAACCTTTCTGTTCCATTATGGATCCAATATTTTCTAACAGGTCACAAATTTGTGCCTTCAACCATGAGCTCATGTAAAGCCTCCTGAAAGGATGATCTCCAAGCTAGCAAGACTGGAGTGTAATATACTATAATGTGATAATTTATCTAAAGAAAAAAAATCTACGAGGTATCATAAAGTTTTGTTTACTTAGCCTATAATCAGAACAACTTAGACTTTAGTACCTGATGTACACTTTCCTCAAAGGAAAGATATTATTATGTAAACATCTATCAATTATTGAACATTTTCTATATACTAATACTTTATTAAGCATGCTATATATATTATTTCATTTAATCTTCCCATAAAATTCTACAAGTTATCTACTATTATCATCTCTATTTTATAAATGAGGAAAACGAAGCTTAGTTAGTAAGGTTAGGTGACTTTCCCAAAGTCACACATCTAGCAGAGCACAGATTTAAACTTGGATCTAATTAATTCCAGTCTCCACATTCTGAACCATATGCTTTCTTTCTTTTTGGAGGTTGGTGGTACCTATAAGCACATCCATAGTTGGATGATCTTGCTCCTAGAAACCACATACTTAATGTCTGATGGCTAAGACTCCTACCTATCACTGTGTTTGGATGGGCATAGCCCGTGTTTGCCTTTTATGTGTGTGTATATGTGATTATTTTATTTCCATTGACAAATGCTTCTTTTACATATGTAAAAAAGCACTGATCCAAGAACTATTATCTTACAATCAAAAGCTTGGAGGCTAATTTTATTTTTCTCTTTCCTATATTCTTGAGGGTCACCTCATACCTCACTATAGGTCTCGTATACTTCCTTAAAATCCTCTCAGTTATTAATGAATACTCCTGAGAATCACTGCTCCGTGTCCTGAACATCTGGGCTTCACCAATCCAATTAGCTGCCATATCCTGTCAAAGTCACTTTCTTAGTGGATTCATATCTATTCCTTCTTTTGGCTTTCAACAGCCACAATGCTAGTTCACGTCACTGTTGCTTGAAATAGCCTCTTTTACTGGTCTCCCTACTGCCAATCTTTTATCTCTGCCTATTCTTCATGTGGACCAACCATGGAGACTGAATGTCACTCCTAGGTTCTAATTCTTTCTTTAGCATCTTATGGTCTATGGAATAAAGTCCAAGTTTCTTATCTTGTTAATCAAAGATATCCTTGTTTTCCTCCTCCTCTATGTACATTTCTCTATGCTCATGTCAGACCTCATGTAATGACGTGTACAAGACTGAAACCAGAGGGTCACCACCCAAGACTCCAGGAGAGAATATTAGAATTGGTACAAGAGGAAGAGAGGAATCACAGAATAAAGCCAAGGTTGGTTGCTAGGAGTCTTAACATGAGATACCAAGACCTCAGTAGGGGAGACATCAAGTCTATAATTATAAACAGTTAGAAAAGGATGGGAAATGGAAGAGCAACATCTAAATCTCTACCATGTGTCAGAACTTGCTTATTATTCCACCAATGTTATCTCATTTATTCCTCCCAACAACTCTTTGAAATAGGAATCAATATTCACATCTTATCAATGTAGTGAGATCAGAGACATTAAGCAATTTGTTCAAGGTCTCATAGCTAGTAAGTGGCAGAGCCAGGAAATATACTAAAGCCAAAAAAGATAAGTCAAGAGTAAATGGTACATTATTTACAAGTCTATCTGACAATTCCAGAGGACAGTAGTCGTCTGGTTCAGTGTTTTCAAAAGGTTGGAAGGAAAGGGAAAGCAACAGGCCTGCAAACATTTACTTTACATTACTAAAGGACATTCCAGAAAAGAAAGGTGACTAGCCAAAGCTCCTCATAAACAGAAGTGACCTCCTGGCAAATACACTAATAGTATTTATTAGGGGAAAAGTTCTTAATGAAATGTTTTTTGCAGAATGGACCTGATCTATTTAGGATTAACAGTTAACAAATGGTTAACAAACCTGAAATCCATGGGCTTATGTGGCCATGGCTCCCTGGAAAATATCACATAAGCTACAAATGTATAAAATGGCCAAAATAGCTCTCTTGGGTGATACACCTTCAGGCATTGCTTGGGGAACTCATCCGTTAAATCTGAGCCAAAGTGCATTTAGAAAGGAATGGAAAGATGCAATAGCAATCAGTCCTGGATCTCTTCTTGCTTCATGTGTGCTCGCTGTTTGTATCCTTAAAATTGTTAATAAAATTCAGTATCAGCTAAGGTCTCTGATTCTTGCAAGTTTGTTTGGCAATCCAATCCTTTGAGCTACCTCATATACCTGGTTGTGTTGTACAGCTTCTTTAGGAAGCACATCCCTGAAAGTAGAGTATAAAATAAGGTGCAAATAGTTTATTTCAGAGGTGATCCCACGAAGCAAGAGTGACAGAACAGGGAGAATAAGATGACAAAGGAAGAAAAACCAATATAAGGACATACTGTCAATGATACCTCTACAGGACACAGAAGTTCCATTCTATCAGGACCTCTGAAGACACGTATAGAACACCTCACAGAATTGACCACCTGAAGAGTGGGAGGTAGGAGCACATAACCACTGCCTCCTATCCTCCCATGGTTAAGGGGTGCCTCTGGGGGCCTTAACTCCCCAGTGTTTCCAGGCTGTGCTGGTCCATGGGTGGACGGGCTTCTACAGCATCAAAGGGGGCCCTGAGGTACACCTGAGCAAGCCTGCACCAAACTGTCCACCACAGCTGCAGCTGATAGCAAAGTGAGTCCAGAGGACATAACATGGGACACTGGAGTGGGCCACCACAATGACAATACCAATATTCTTGCCACTACTCGGACATACTCCATCCTTTATTTGCATACCTTTGCTTATGCATTTCCTTTGGAAAGCCTTTTCTCTCCTTATTATGCCAACCGAAATTATATTCCTCTGTCACAATTTGAGTTGAAATGCCACCTCCTCCTTGAAAACTTCCCACATCTCCAGATTAAAAATAATTACATCTTTCTTTGACTTACCACAGTATGTTTTTTGACTTGTATTACTAAATTTTTTTCATTCTCCCTTTGTGTTCCAGGTCAGTGACTACAGTCCATTTTATAGGCCATAAACTGATGCAAATATGCCAACTTTTCCTTTGTTTGGATTGGTGAATAACATGCAGTCCCAGATTATTTCAGTTTTATCACTTAGTAGTAATGTTCTAATGGAGTTTAAAAGTGTTACTAGAATTTGGTATTCCAAAGCTCATTCTAGAATTTAAAGAAGTCTCTCATTCTAACTTGCATGAAGAAGACTGACTGCTCTGAAATGCTTGGCAATTTGCAAAGTTCCTAGTGCACACGTATATAAGCACAAAGGGGTTAGAATTTCTGCAATGTTGGGGAAAAACAATTTATTACAAATTCATCATCAGTGTTGTCTTGAGTCGGTTGTAGTTTTCAAGTAGTGCTATTCTTAGTTTTCAGTGGCGAATTGTTATTATAGTCATCCCACTCACCTGCAGTTTCACTTTCCATGGTTTCAATTATCCATGGTCCAAAACTATATTAAATGGAAAATACCAGAAACAAACAGTTCATAAGTTTTAAATTGTGCACCATTCTGAGTAGCATGATGAAATCTCTTCTTGTCCTGTTCCATCCCACCTGGGATGTAAATATTCCCCTGGTCCATGAATCCTCCTTTTGTCCAGTGTCTCCACATTGTAGGCATTATCCACCTGTTAGCACTTAGTTGCCTTCTGGGTTATTAGAACCACTGTCTTGCTATAGCAGTGCTTGTGTTCAAGTAACCCTTGTTTTACTTAACAATGGCCCCAAAGGGCCAAGAGTAGGGATCCTCGCAATTTGGATCTGCCAAAGAGAAGCTGTGAAGTGCTTCCTTTAAATGAAAAGGTGAATATCCTTAACTTAATAAGGAAAGAAAAAACTGTATGCTGAGGTTGCTAAGACCTATGGTAAGAACAATCTTCTGTCCATGAAATTATGATGAAGGAAAAAGAAATTCACGCTAGTTTTGCTGTCACACCTCAAATTACAAAAGTTATGGCCCAGTGCATGACAAGTGCTTAGTTAAAATAGAAAATGCATTAAACTTGTGGGTGGAAGACATGAACAGAAATGTGTTCTGACTGATAGCAATCAGGTTTGGTAGTATCCACAGTTTCAGGCATCCACTGGGGTCTTGTCTCATGTTCTTTGGGAGGGGACACTACTGTATTTCAGACTGCTCATTATCAATGGGAGCAGAAATATGCTACAATGGTTAAGAGCAATAATTTTGAAGTCAGATTTTTCTGGGTTTGAATCCTGGTATCACCACTTACTAGCTGTGTGATATTGGGTACCTCTTTTGTTTCAGTTTTTACATCTATAAAATATGGAACATAATAATACCTATAGGATTGCTGTAAGGACTGTGTAAGTGAATATATGAAAAATGCTTAGAACAGGCCCTGGCATACAGAAAGCTTTACTTAAGTTCTGACAATCATCAACTTGGGTGGTTATGGATTGTTCATTGACTCCATGTGGATTTGTGGCCTTTAATTTTCTACTAACTAAAGTTTGAATAGCTTACACATGCCTACAAAACGCCCTATCAATGTTCTAACCTCCATACTGGAAAATGGGAAAGGGTGGGTTGTGGGCCATGACCTCTTTCATTCTGCTGCAGTGAGTCTTGGTTAAAAAAAAAGTGTGGGTGTCATCATTGGCTGTTATCTTCAAACAGCCTTTCTTTTACTAGTCTGTAAGCTCCCCAAGGGCTGAGACCACATCCTGGCTATCACAGTACTCTTACAGAGCTAGGTTCAGAGGTTTGTAGCTAATTAAGAAATATTTGCTGAGCTGCCTTTTTTGAAATCCTGCCAGAATTATACATTTGCTCATCTATCTATTGAGCATCTTCTCGTTATCAAGCATGGAAGTAGATTCTGGGGAAATTACAGTGAATAAAACAAGGTCCTCACCCTTATGAAGTGTGTGTTTTAATGGGGTCAAGAAAGTGATAAACTAGTACACATAGTATGTCAGCTCCCAATAAGGGTATGAAGAAAATAAAACACAACAACGTGACAGAAAGTGATAGGGGTAGGAATTATTACTTTAGAAAAGGTAGTTGGGGAAGGCCTCTCACAGAAGACACTATTTGAGCAAAGAGCTGAAGTGAAGGTAGGAGCTATGTATATATTTAGTATTCCAGACAGTATACTCCAGAAGACTGTGTGAAAATTCAAAAGAAAGATTCATTGCTCCGCTACAGCAGATCTTTTAATGTAATCCAATGCATTTATTAATAGAGATGGGTCCCGTAGGCTGTAAAGCTCAATAAGAACCATACAATAGGTGCACAGAATGAACTTTACCCTTATGGAAGTCAGGTTTTGGTTTGCACAAAATATTAAATAGTTCTCAGTTAACTCTAAATATATGGCTCTGATGTCTGGAAGAATTTCTAAATGATCATGTGCCCAGCTTAGGATAGAGGTAGTAGGACTATGCCATGTACATGGTGATGAGGGCTTATGCTACTGTCTTTGCAAAAATAAATATGCAAACCTTCCCTATCTCATAATCAAGAATAGTTGGTTTCAGGGGGAAAACAAAATCATGTGCTAAGCTTAAATGGTTCTGAAAGCAAGCTGAATTGCTACTTTAAAAAAATTAAGATTAGTCATTCATGAGAGAGAGAATATAAATGCATATGTGTGACTACTTAAAAGCTTCATTACGCTTATGTGCTTTTTTGGGGACAATTTAGTTGCTGTAAGGAAGGCTGCTTGTAAAATAGCTCTTCATTTGTAATACAGGCTTGATTTTCACCAGCTAAAACCTCCTATGACCTAACAAAGAAGAAAAAGACAAGCAACACTAGCATTACTTTTTTTGTACTTCAAGATGCATTTTTTATAAAAAAAAACATATGTGCTAATATTTTGTTACATCCATAAGTGAGCATTCATAGCTAAGGGTCAGTAATGTGACAGAAAAAGTAATGAGACCATGTTGAGAAAAAATGGGGTAGTTGACAGGAAAATCAACCTCATTTATAATGATATTCTAGTGATCAGCAGGTGTATAACTCTCCCAGCTATGGTCATTAACGACATTCATTTCAAACTTAACATCTACATTTGCAAACCACTCGAAAGTAAAATTACTTTTCAATTAAATTTTCAATTTGCTTTTATATCTTCATCGTTGATTGACAATTTTTTTTTTCACAATGGCAACCTCAGTGAGAATTTGAGTAAATGGCAGCAACCATCCAAGAGTGTAGATAAACTCATCTATTCAGATTATCTATTCACTTCTCTTCTGTATGTACTATCATTTACAACCATTTGTGAATCTTCACTTCAGGTTAGAATAAACTTGCAAAACTGATGTCAGACTTCTGATGATTTGATTCATTTATTAGAATTATTTGTTCTTAAAGCCAAAATGGTTTTTATTTTTCCTTATTATGACTTAAGAATTACCAAATTTGAATGTACATTTTCAGTGATGCTATCAAATAATTGTAGGTATAATTATAATGAAACAGTGAGACTGCGGAACAGCATCTTTAAATACGTGCAATGATATTTAGGTATATAGTTAATACGGCTGTGTACTAAATTTAAAAGCTAATAGAAGATGGTTCCGTGACCTCCCTTACACATTCATTCCAATGCTTTCCAGTCACCGTGGGGAATTAAAACCATTAGTTTTTCCTAGATCCCTTCTGCTGAAGTTTTAATTCATTGAAGATTCTGTTGTCCTTAACAGAGAAGAGTAGCAATCTTGAACCTAAGACACTTTCATATGCTTATTAAAACACAATGTAGCTCGTTTTTTTAATAGTTAACATATATTACAATGCATATTTTACATATATGATTCTAAATTAATAACTGGTACTCTTGGAACCTTTCTCTGAATATCATTTGATTCCTTTTTTAGAAACAACTTTATTGAGATACAATTTACATGCCATAAAATTCACAATTTTTGGTGTATAATTCAAATATTTTTAGTATATTTAAGGAGTTATGCAACCATCACTAGAATCCAGTTGTAGAACACTCCCATCATCCCAAAAAGATCCCTCATGCCTGTTTGCAAACAACCGCCACTCAAACCCCCAGCCCCAGAAGATCTATTAAATCTGGTTTTGGTCTCTAAATTGTCCTTTTCTGGATAGTTCATATTAATGTAATAAAATATAAAATATTTTGCACCTTGCTTCTTTCACTTAACATTATTTTTTTAAGATTCATTCATGTTGCAGCATCTATCATAATTTCTTATTGCAGAATAGTACTCCAATATATAAATATACCATATTTTCTTTATCAATTCACCAGTTGAGTTGATGGAACTGTAGATCATTTCCAGGTTTGGTCAATATGAATGATGCTACTATGAGCATTCATGTTCACTCTTTGTGTAGACATATGTTTTAGTTTTTCTTAGGCACATATCCAGAAAAAGTGGCTAGCTACACCGTTTTATATTCTGCATGCTGCTGAATTGATCTACATGTCTTTTTCATGCCAGTATTGTCTTGATTACCATAGCTTTATGGTAAATTTTGAAATCGTAAGTGTTAAGTCTTCCACCCTTTTTCTTCCTTTACAAAATTGTCTTACCCTACTTTTTTTGTTTTGTTTTGTTTTACCCTACTTTTGAATCTCCATATAAATTTTAGGATACACTCATCAATTTCTATTAATATAAAAACAAAAACAAACGCTCACTGGGATTTTTCCTACCAAAAAAGCCTGATGAATTTGGGGAGAATTGTCACCTTAATAATATTAATCTTCCAATGGAATGTCTCTTCATTTATTTATATGTTTAATTTCTCTCAGCAGAGTTTTATAATTTTCAGCATATAAATCTTGTACTACCTTTGTTAAATTTATTCCTATGTATTTTATTCTTTTAATGTTATTGTTACTGGGATTGGAATTGTTTTCTTAATTTCATTTTTGGATTGCTCTTTGTTGGTAGAAATTCAGGTGATTTTTTCTGTATATTGATTTTCATATCCTACAATCTTGATGAAGTTACTTATTCCTTTTAGTAGCTTTTTTAGGTGCATTTTATTGAATTTCCTACAGATACTCATGCCATTTATGAACAAAGAAAGCTTTGCTTTTTCCTTTGCAATATGGATGTCTTATATTATGTATACATTTTCCTGGTCTTACCACATTGACTAGAATTTCCAGTACAATGGTGAATAAAAATGGTGAGAGAAAATAACCTTGCCTTCTTTCAGTCTTAGGAAGAAAGTGTTCAGTCTTTCACCATTTCACAAAATAAGCTGTATGTTTTCCATAGATTCCCTTCTTATGCTAGTTTACAGAGACTTTTTATCAGAAATAGATGTTGGATTTTGTCATATGCTTTATCTGTCCCTATTGAGGCGATCATGTGTTTTTTTTTCTGTTGTTGTTTTTATTGTTCATTCTACTAACAGGGCATATTAAATTAATTGATTTTTTGGATGTAGACTCAACCTTTCATGCCTGGGATAAATCCCACTTGGTCATGGTATATAATTGTTTTTGTATGTTTCAGACTTTTGTTTGCTAATATTGTGCTACGGATTTTTATATCTGTATTCATGATGAATACTGGTCTGTAATTTTCTTGTTATATCTTCATCTTTGATATCAGTGTAATAGTGGTCTCATAAAATGAAAGAAAAGTGTGTCGTCTTTTCTATTTTCTGAAAGATTTAACATTTGCTATAATTTGACAGGGAAGCAATCTGGGCTAGAATTTTTCTTGGTGGAAAGATTTTAAATTATTAATTCAATTTCTTTATTTATTGCATAATCTATTCAGATTTTCTACTTTTTTTGAGTCAGTTTGTGATAGTTTGTGTCTTTCAAAGAATTTGTTCATGTCATCCAAATTGTCTACTTTGTTGGCATAAAATTGTTCATAGTATTTTCTTTTCCTTCTAATTTCAAAAGGATTATTAGTGATATCCCCCTGTTTTACTCCTGATTTTGGTCATTTGTTTCTTCTCTGATTTTTTTCTTTGTCAGTTTAAGGAGAGGTTCGTAAACTTTGTCCATCTCTTCCAAGAATTAATTTCTGGGTTCATTGGTTGTTTTTTTCCTACAGATTTTCTGTTTTTATTTATTTTTGTTCTATGATTTCTATTCCCTTCCTTTCCTTCTGCTTTCTTTGCATATAGTTTACTCTTCTCTTTCTAGTTTCTTATGGTGGAAGCTTATGTTATTGATTTGAGATCTTTCTTCATTTTTAACAGAGGAATGTACAGCTACAAATTTCCCTCTAAGCACTACTTTAGCTACATTCCATATATTTTCATATGTTGTGTTTTCATTTTTGTTCAGTGTCAAGCTTTAAAATATTTTCCTTATGATTTCTCCTCTGACCTATTGATTATTTAGACACATGTTGTTTAATTTACAAATATCTGGAGATTTCTTCAAATTTTTTCTGATGTTAATTTCTACTTTAATTCCATTATGGTCTGAGAATACACTTTGTATGATTTCAGTCCTTTTAAATTTATTGAGATTTGTTTCATGGAAGCTGTCTCCTGGAGAATGTTCTATGTGTACTAGGAAAGCATTTGTATTCTGAAATATATGACCATTGATGTCTCTGTTCTGTATTCTTATTATTTTAATTTTAAGACTGACTTTCTAGGGGTTACTGCTATGTTGGCATTGCTTAGTGGTCACCAGTGATTGGTCAGATGTTGTACTCAAACACTTTGTAAAAGGTAAGTCTTCACACTTGCTGATGGATCTCTGTGTTGGTTATGAGACATGTTGAAAGATCAGGTAGTGAACAAGAGTGGCTCAGCTTTTACTTTCTGCCAGGCTCTCTTGTGTCTCCTCTGCAATTATGCAAGTCCTCTCATTTAGCCAGAGGTGTGCTGATAGCAATGGCTCTTTCCAGTCTCTCCAGAATGTGAGCATGCAGCCTTCCAGATCCCTAGATATATGCAGGTACTTATCAAAACTCACTCACTACGGCTGACTTCTTCCCTGGACTGGCTAGCATGCCAATCTATTGCTTGCCCCAACCAGGATCTCAACCTCAAGCCCACTATGATGTTGGCCTTCCCTCTTTGTATAACACCAACAATGCTAAGGTTGCAACATGCCCAGAGGCATGGGGTTTTTCCACATATGTTCCAAACCAAGTCAGCCGGCTCCTGCAATTTTCATGGATTTTCATGAAACTGCTGATTTTCATGGATTGCACTGACAGAGCTGCCATGAGGAGGAGGGAAAGAAGGAAGGACAGCCGAAGCCCCAGGCTAAACTGTCACACACTTCTGTATTTCCCAGGGTTCAGCAGTTTTTCTTGAATAAATGCTTCTCAGTTTGTTCTATGAGTTGATTTCCAGAGTCCTGGGAATGTGATTACTAACTATGTTGTCCAGCTTTATCATTGTGTTTTAGGGAAAGAATTTGCTAAACTCCTCACTCCACCATTTTGGAAGTCCTGCACCCCTCATTTTAATCTTTGTCTTACTTTACAGTCTTTTGCTCAAATTACAAGAATACTTGTGATCACAGCATGATCAAGTATCAACATATCATGGCTAATTATCCTGAAAAAAGGATGAATGTGGCCCCAGTACCCTTGGGAATACAATAAACTAAATATGGCTTTTATATATTCTCTTGAAGGCCCACTAGATGGTAACATAGAAGCCTTAAAAAAAGAATACATTGTTTTTTATGCCCCTTCCAGAATTTTTAAGATATTTTTTATTATTTGTAAAATGTGATATATGCTTATTTTGGAAAATTTGGAAAACATGGGAAAGAAGAAAGAAAGATTAACCACCCACAAAATCATTCAAAGCCTATCACTTACTAATAATAATCTGGGCCATTTCTTTACATATTTTTTAGTTCTGTGTGTATATCAAATTGTGCATATACTTTTGTATCATGCATTCATTACAAAATATTTCCCACCTAAAACTAAGCCATAATTAACATATCTCTTATGAGTAAGATTTCAGTGATGACATCATCAATTTTTGCAAGTATTTCTATTTCCTTAGGATAGATTGCTGGATGTAGAAATGCTGTGTCAAATGGTATGGAAGATTTGAAGCCACTTAAACCACTATAGAAATATTTTCTAAGAAGGTTCTACCTATCCTACGACTTACATACTCACATCTTTGGAGTGATGTGATGCAATTCATTTGCATTTGCACTCCTTTGATTACTACTGAGGTTTACATTTATTTGTGTTTTATATGCTCTTCATCAGTGAAATTTTTGTTCATACTGCTATTCATTTTTCTAAAAGGATCACTGTGCTTTTTCTTACTCAAGACCCTGAAATATCCAGCCAGGCAGGTTGGGACTACACATTGCTATTTTACAAATAAAGATATTAAGGCTCAGAGGTGTTAAATAAACTGTTTAACATCATAAAACTAGTAAATGGTAGAAATAGGTTTCAAACCTAGATTTTGCCAGACTCTAAAAACTTATGTTTTTTCCATTGTTTCTCTTTCCATAGGTTGTGAAGTAATTAAAATAATGAAATGATTTGTTTCCTTCTCAGATTTTAAAAAAATGAAAAACGGGAGCTTTTGGTGATAGATGGAAGCATAAAATTTCTTTGTAATTATGGCATTTAAACAGTGTTACACTTCAGTGTTTTTGAAAACTCTTGTAGTGGTTAAAGTTAGGCTAAAGTTTAGGTTCTGGAGTCAAGAATACTGGGTTCTAATCTCAAATGTGTCACATCCTAGTATTTGACCTTGGACAATTTACTTATCTTGTCTGAGCTTTCCATAGTTGTAAATGAGGAAAACAATATTTACTTCATATGGATATAAGAATTAAATAAAATTATTTTTTAATAATTTAATTCCTACCATATACTAAATGTCCCAATGTTATATGTATAGTTAAATGGATTAAATGAACTTTCACAATTATTAAGAGATGCTTCTAAATGTATTTCAAATGGACTCCTTTACATAAAGTAGATTTTATGTGATTGATGGAATATAAGATACTGTAACAAGTTTAAATAAAAACATCATTAAAAAAGAGTTACACAGAATATATGAAGGAGTACTTGGTGTTACAGAGCTATTATTGGATGTTATTGTATGCCAGCAAAAATGGTGCAAGAAAGACCTCTGAAAATTTTCTCCTCCATAAAAGCAATGATAACACTGACAAAATGGCCAGAATCAACTTTTCAGAATACTGGAAATTAATCAAAGTATTGTATCAATCTGGGAAGCATTTATTGCAGAAAAATGGCTGATTTTCAGTAAGAACAGTGAACTTTGTAACATTTTAACTTGTCCTATTCCCATCTGCTCCTCTCCAACTCTGCCTCGAGAAACCACATCCCAACACTAAAAAAAAAAAAAAAAAAAGAGAGAGAGAGAGAGAGAGAAAGAAAAATCAAAGTCCAACAGCCTGAAAGCTACTGTAGGGGGCAGACCAGGGTTGTAGCTCCTTCAAAACTTCATTCCCAGAGAATTGTCATTATTTGACCTGTCTAGTGGCAAGCTGGAAAACCCTGCAAGGTTATCTTTATTTGACCTGACTTTTTGCCTGATGCAAAAAGTCTTTTCCTTTGGTCATTTGTTGAAAAAAATTAGTAGCCACTGATTAACTTCTCAACTGTCTAAGGTGGTAGGTAACACTTAGGGGTAAAGAACAGGCTAACCCAAAAGTTTAAAAGTAAAGCCAGGAAATGACATACATGTACATGAAGACTCTAAAAAGTTCTGACATATTCCTGGAACTCAGGAGGGCCACATGTACATGTAGGGCTGATTATATGCTCAGGTCTGTGTGCATGCTCAGAAAAAACCTGAGAAGGCTCGATCCTCTCAACTCTGACTGACAGTGAGGCTCTGTGCAAGAAGAAATTAAAGTCTAAGACAGAGTCAACTGCCTGGCTGAGTGTTGAAGGCATGTCTCCACACACAAATAGAGTCCTTTGGCAAAGACTGGGAGACTTATTGATTCCAGGCTGTTAAGGATATCTCTGTCAAATTGTTAATTGACCAATAATCTAACTAAGCAGTGACGTCAGCAGCCATGTAAGACAAAGAATGCTGACTTTTAAAAAGCAGTTCAGAAAATTCACTAAACCAATAAGCAATAACAATAATAAACAGAAACAAAAATACAAGTCTGGGAGGAGAAAGAATCTGATTTCCACAGTTGCCATGTTATATGATTTAAAATGGCCATTTTTCAACAAAAAATTTTGAAGCATTCAAAGAAACAAGAAAGTATGACCTATAGCCAGGAAAAAAAGCAATGAGTAGAAATTACCCCTCAGGAAGCCCAGATGTTGGACTTACTAGATAAAGATTTTAAATCAGCTATTTTAAATATGGTCTAGTACGTAAAGCAAACCACATCTAAAGAACTATAGGAAAGTATGAAAATCATGTCTCACTAAATAGAGGATATCTATAAAGATAAAGAAATCATAAAAAATAAATAAATAAAAATTCTACATTTTATATAATAAATAAAAGATTCCCTAGAGGTGCTCAACAGCATATCTGTGCAGGCAGAAGAAAGAATTAGCAAACTTAATATAGGTTAATTAAGCTTATATATTCTGAGAAACATGAAGAAAAATGAGCACAGCCTCAAAAACCAGTGGGACATCATACCAACATATGCACAGTGGGAGTTCCAGAAGGAGAAAAGAGAGATAAAGGAGAATAAAGAATATTTACAAAAATAACTGCCCAAATCTTACCAAATGTGACCAAAAACATTAACATCTACACATGTAAGAAACTCAAGAAACTCCAAGAAGAACAAACTCAAAACAACCAGCATGGTAATCAAACTATTGAGAGCCAAAGACAAAGAGAATCTTGAAAGCAGCAAGAGGGAAGTCATTTATTGTATAATGGGCTGCCCAATAAGATTAACAGCTAATGTCTCATCAGAAATCACGAAGAGCAGAAGTGGTCGTATGACAAATTCAAAGTGCTAAAAGAAAAAAGGCTGTCAATCCAGAATTCTGAATTCAGCAAAACTGTCATTCAAAATGAAAAAGAAATTAAGATATTTCCAGACAAACAAAAACTGAGAGAATCTGTTTCTAGCAAATCTGCCTTAAAGAAATATTAAAGTTAGTCCTCAGGCTGAAATGAAAGAACAGTACACAGTAATTCAAATCCAGATGAAGATATAAAGAATACCAGTAAAGGTACCAACATAGAGAAATATAAAAAACATTTATAAGAAATATAAATGTATTTTTCTAACTTCTTTTCTATTATCTACTTTAAAAGAAAACTGCATGAAGTAATAATTATAAATCTGTACCGATGGTCACAACTTATATAAAGATGCAATTTGTATGACAATAATAGCACAGAAGGGAGAGAGAGCAGAGGTATACAGGAGCAAAAATGTTTTATACTATTGGAATTAAGTTGGTACTATTCTACACTAGATTGTTATAAATTGCTAATTGTAATCACCAAGGCAACTACTAAGAAAAAAATTCTCAGAAATATCCATCAATATATAACAACAACAATAAAATTTTCCACAGTGAAAATCCTAGGACCAGATAGTTTCACTGGTGAATTCTATGTAATATTTAAAGAAGAATTAAGTCTAATTACTTTATAAACTCTTCCAGAAAGAGAAAAGAAACATGTCCCAACTCATGCTATAAAGTCAGTATTATCTTAATACTCAAACCAGACAAAGACAGCAAAAGAAAACTATAGACCAATATCCCATATGAATATAAACACAGACACAAATGTCCTAAAAAATACTTGTAAACCAAATTTAGAAACATATAAAATTGATTATATACTATGATAAAATGGGATTTATCCCAGGAATGCAAAGATGGTCCAAATACAAAGATCAATTTAACACTAATCAATATAATATGAATAGAATAAAGAGTAAATAAAGGGGAAAAAACATTGCATAATCATCTCAATACATACAGAAAAAGCATTTGGAAAAACTCAACATCCTTTCACTCAACAAACCAGGAACAGAAGGAAACTTCCTCAACCTGATAAATGGCATCTACAAAAAACTCACAATTAACAACACACTCAATAGTGAAAAATTTAAAGCTTTCCTTCTCAGGTCAGAAACAAGATAAGGAGGTTATTCTCCCCTGCTTTTGTTCAACATTGTACTAGAGGTGCTTACTAGGGCCATTAGGTAAGAAAATAAAATAAAAGACATCCAAATTGAAAAGTAAGAAGTAAAACTATCTTTATTTATAGGTGGCATAATCTTGTACATAGAAATCCTAAGGAATCCACAGAAAAACTATCCCTACTAATAAACAAGTGCAGTAATGCTGCAGGATGCAAGATTAATATACAAAAATAACTGTATTTTGATATACTAGCAATGAGTAATCCAAAAATAAAATTACAAAAGCAACTTCACTTACAATAACATTCAAAAGAATAAAATACTGAGGAATAAATTTAACAAAAGAAGTGAAAAATGTGTACACTTACAACAATAAAACATCAGTAAATTGTTTTTTAAAAACCTAAATAAATGGAAACACATCCCACATTCGCAGAGTGCGAGACTTAATAATGTTAAAATGGCTATACTCCCCATATTGTTAGGATGGCAATACTTTTCAAAATTATCTATAGATTCAACACATCCCCTTCAGAATCCCAGTAGACTTCACTGAGAAGCAGGCAAGCTGATTCTAAAATTCATATGGAAATTCAAGGGACTCAGAATAACCTAAAGAATCTTGAAATAGAATAACAAAGTTGGAGGACTCATATTTTCTGACCTGAAAACTTACTGTTAATTCAAAGCTACAGCAATCATGACAGTGTGGTACTAGCATAATGACAGGCATATAAATCGAAGGAACAGAATTGAAATTTCAGAAATAAAACTTTACATATATGATCAATTGAGTTCTGATAACGGTACCAAAAAATTTAATGGGGGAAAGAATAGTCTTTTTAACAAATGCTGCTGAGACAACTGGATATCCACATGCAAAAGAAAGAAACTGGACCCCTATTTCATACCATATGCAAAAATTATTTATCAGTCTAAATGGATCAAAGACTTAAATGCAAGAGCTGAAACTACACATCTCTTAATAAAAATAGGTGAAAATCCTTAAGTCCTTGGAATAGGTAATGGTTTTTTAGATATGGCAGCCAAAGCACAAACAAAAAAAGAAAACATAAACTAGACTTCATAAATATTAAACACTTTGACCTTCAAAGGACACTATCAAGAAAGTGAGAAGGCAACCCAAAGAATGGAAGAAAATTTTGCAAATTATATATCCGATAAGAGTCTAGCGTACACACTGTATAAAGAACTCATTCAACTCAACAATAAAAAATAATCCAATTAAAATGGGCAAAGAATTTGAATAGAAATTTCTCCAAGAAGATATACAAATGGTTAATAAGCAAATGCTCAACATTATTAATATGTCCAACAGGGAAATGTAAATCAAAACCACGAGATAACCATTTCGTACTCCCCAGGATGAGTATAATGAAAAAGATTAACAATAGTAAGGATTGGTGAAGATACAGAGAAACTGGAAGCCTCATACATTGCTGAAAGGAATATCAAGTGGTACAACCACTTTGAAAACAGTTTCAAATATGTGAAATTCCATATGACCCAGAAATTTCACTCCTAGGTATATAAACCCCAGAGGATTGAAAACTTATGTCCACACAAAACTTGTAAATGAATGTTCACAATAGTATTGTTAGTAACAGTCAAAATGGAAACAACCCATATGTTCAATTGATAAATGAATTAACTAAATATGGTATATCCATACAATGGGTTTTTTTGGGGGCCTAAAAAGGAATGAATTACTGATACATGTTACAATATGGATGAACCCTGAAAACATTATGCTAAGTGAAAGAAGCCAGACACAAAAGACCACATATTATATGGTTCCATTTATATGAAATATTCAAAACAGGTAAACCTATAAAGACAGAAAGAAAGAGTTGGGAGTAGCAGGGAGTGGAGAGTAATTACTAACAGGTACAGGTACTTTTTGATGAGATGAAAACATTCTGAAATTACATAGCAGTGACGGTTACATAACTCTAAATTAAACTAAAAACTGCTAAATCACATACTTTAAGAGTGTGAATTTTATGGTATGTGAATTATATCTGAATGAAAAAAAAAGGAGCTGTTACTAGTTCAATCACTTGTTGGTGATGGGACTTTGGGTAAATGGAATTGTAAGAGAAAGGTACAAAAAGAATGAGAACTATTATTTCTATTCTGTTACTATAAAACACACAAGTTTCTGGGTGGTGCTCTTGATCCTGAAATGTTAGTCATTGCTGTGGTTTGAACTGTGTCCCCCAAAAAGACATGTTCAATTCTTGACCCCTAGTAACCTGTGATTAGACTTTATTTGGAATAAGGTCTTTGTAGATGTAATCAAATTAAAATGAAGTCATACTGCATTAGGGTAGACTATAATCCGATGACTGCTGTCTCTAAGAAGAGGACAATATGGCAAAGACATGGGAGAGGACACTATGTGACAATGCAGGCAGAGATTGGAAATATACATCCACAAGCCAAGGAATGTCAAAGATTGCTGGCAATTGCCAGAAACTAGGAGAGAGGCATGATACAGATTCTCCCTCAGTGACTCCAGAAGGAACAAATCCTGCCAACACCTTGATTTTGGACTTTTAGCTTCCAGAAACAATAAATTTCTGTTGTTTTAAGCTATCTTGTTTGTGGTAATTTGTTATGGCAGCCCTGGGAAATCGATACAACAATTTTCACATGATTATTATTACAGAAAAAGGTTATAGGAACAATAGTGAACTTCTTGGAGTCTGAATTTCCTCATCTATAAAATGGGAACAATAACATTTGTCCTTTCATTGTGCTGAGAATATGATCACGAAACATTTTATAAACTGTGAAGTGCTTTATAATTGTAGGATATTACTCTTTCTTTTTTTTTTTTTTATTTCAGGGTATTAGGAGGGAATAAACATTTGGTTACATTTTATGTGTTTGCCTCACCCAAGCCAGGGTTAGAGGCATGTCTTTCCCCTCTACAATGCTCACCATGTCCTTTAGTTGAGAGTTTACCAGCCCCCAATTCCCTCAATCCCTGGAGAATATTACTGCCATGTGAGCACCATAGTGTTAATCAGTTAGTAGCAATCTGATGGTGAGTACCAGTGGAACCCATTCTTCCGATCTTATGATACCTCGCTTAGGATAATGGGCTCAAGTTCAATCCAGGAAAATATAAGAGGTGTTAGATTATTGTTGTTTCTTATAATTGACTAATATTCCATGTATACATATACCAAATTTTAATAATCCACTCATGAATTGATGGGCACTTGGGTTGTTTCCACATCCTTGCAATAGTGAATTGTGCTGCCATAAACATTCAGGTACAGATGTCTTTATTATAGAATGTCTTTTGTTTTTTTGGGTAGATGTGTAATAGTGCTATTGCTGGATCGAATGGTATTTCTACTGTTAGCTCTGTGAGGTATCTCCAAATTCTTTTCCGCAGAGGTTGCACTAATTTGCAGTCCCACCAGCAGCGTAAGAGTTTTCTTGTCTCTCCACATCCTCACCAGCATTTGTTTTTTGGGATTTTTTGATAAAGGTCAATCTCACTGGGGTTAGGTGATATCTTATTGTGGTTTTGATTTGCATTTCTCTAATGATTAGAGATGTTGAGCATTTTTTTATATTTGCTGGCCATTATTCTGTCATCATTTAAAAAGTTTCTGTTCATGTCCTTTACCCATTTGTTGATGGGGTTGTTTGAGTTTGTCTTATTGATTTTTTTGAGTTCTAAATAGATTCTTGTTATCAGCCCCTTATTGGATGTGTAGAGCTCATCTGATAAAGGGATGACAGCAAGAATCTATTGAGGGCACCAATTCTTAAGGTCCCATCCCCTCTTGGCTACTCAGAGACATAACTCTAGCAGTTAACCTTTGCCTCCCCTGCATCCTATTTTTTCTTTCTATTGAATATTTCCCCAAAACTCACAAACATGCTGGTATCTTAATGTAAACATTACCCTGATGCTACTGTCTTGTTTCACTCTGGCCTATCAGTGGCATTTGACCCAACTGATCATTGCCTGATTCTTGGCTTTCAGAATACACTGCATTCTACAGTTTTTCCTTTTACTTCACAGATGGATCCTTCTTAGTCTTCTTTTTTGGTTACTTCTAATCTCTCTGACTTTTAAATGAGGACTTTCCCAGGCTCTGTCCTAAGATATTTTCTATTTTCTATTTCAGTTACATATTTGGTGATCTCATCTATTCTCACAGCCTTAAATTCTACCTATATGCCAACAGCTTCCAAATTTATATCTCCGGCATGGATTTCTTCCCCGAACTCAAAACTAATAAATTTGACTGATGACTTTACATCCCCACTTGGAGATAAATATCTCAAATGTAATATGTATAAAATTAAATTCCAGATATTCTCCGTGAAAGCTGCTCATCCCAGTTTTCTCTGTCTCAGTAATTGGCAACTCCATATTTCCATTTACTCAGGCAAGGCACGGTAAATTAATCCTTGACTCGGATCTTCTCCCAGCATATATTCAATTGATGATAAAATTCTGTCCACTCCATCTTCAAATTATAATATTTTCTAACCCTTTCACTGCTACTATCCTTGTCTAAGCCTCCCTCATTTGCTACCTGAATTGCTATCTTCAAATTTTGCTCATACTTCTTCAGTCTGTTATCAACATGGAAGTCTCATGTCAGATCATGAACCTCCCTACCTAAAAACCTCCAAAGGTTTTCTAACTCAGAGTACAGATTCAAATCCACACAGTGCCCACATGATCTAGCCCTGTTCATTCTGAAATCATGAATTATTTCTCCCCTCATTCTGTGTGGCTATTGTCCTGACTGTTGCCTGATCAGTTAAGTATGGTCCCACCTCTTCTTTCCACTTGATGTACTCTTAGTTTGGCATTGAATGGATAATGAATTATTTCCTATTCTAAGAAGACCTGATGTTCTCTTGGTTTGGCATGTTTTCTTCCAGATATCTTCATGACCTGCTCCCTTACTTTCTTCACAAAATAACCAATATTTTAATAGGGCTTTCCTCATCACTATTTAATATTATACCCCTTCAGATTTTCCTATTTCTATGTGTTGCTTTATTTTTCTTTGTAACACCTATGACCTTCTGATACTATAATGTACTCATTGGCTTCATTTCTTCACTGTCTTACTGTACTTTGGTATAAGCTCCTTGGAAGCAGAGATTTTTATCTCTTAGGTTCATTGCTATATCCCCAGTTCTTGTTATATAGTAGATAGCATATAGATGAACAAGCTTAAAATCTAGTTGTGGAAACCAGGTTAAGGTTAACACTTTAGGAAGAAAATAGAAATGCCAGAAAACTGTATGGAATGGTGACGATGAAGTTCAAAAGGGAGATTTAGAGGGCTAGAAGCTTTGATGAACATCTTGGAAAAGTTCTGGGTATTCTGTCATATTTCTGATACTCATAATACAAAGGAAAATTGGGCATTTGATTTATGGATTCTGAGAACCTGAATCTTCCACTACACATTCCAAGAAAAATACCTATCCTCTCCTCTCTCAGATAACCCCATCAAACGTTTGTGCTGCTGGACACAAGCTGTCTAGTCTGTTTGAATAGTAATTCTTCCATCTTCACCAATGGGAAAAATAAGTTCATCCTCCTTGTCCAGGCACAAACGCTAACTCTTCTTTGCATTTACTAGATGATAAATTCCGTGAGTGTCAATACTGAATCTGTTTTGCAAACTATTGCTTCCCTTATACTCAGCACATAATAAGCATAAGCATATTATATAAGTATTTGTTGAGTAAATGAATGAGTCTTCTCTGACCTCTACATTACTATCACTTCATCATCTTTGATTTCATGGTATATTTCTTATACTCTACCTGGAGTTCTATTACTATAGTGATGCATATTTGTCTGTATCCACTATAACTGTAATTTAAATTTTTTCCAGGGATCTTGAGATATGATTGACAATTTAAAATTGTGCAGTGGTCCCCAACCTTTTTGGCACCAGGAACTGGTCTCATGGAAGATAGTTTTTCTGCAGACGGGAGTGGGGGAGGAGGAGCTCAGTGGTGATGCTAGCGATGGGGACAGTGGCCGTAAATACAGATGAAGCTTCGCTTGCTTGCTTACCTGTGGTGTGCCCCCCCTTTCCTAACTTTTGTGGAAGACAATGTTTCCTCAGACCAGGGTGGAGAAGTGGGGGTAGTGGGACATGGGGGATGGGGGGAGGGTGACGGAGCTCTGGTCCTTAACAGGCCGCAGACTGGTCGTGCCCAGGGTTTGGGGACCACAGTATTAAGGTATACGGCCTTATGATTTGGTATAGGTATGCGCTGTGAAATGATTACCACCATCAAGATAATTAACATATCTATCACCTCACATAACGACCCCTTTTTATTGTGTGTGTTGAGAACACTTAAGATCTACTCTCTGAGAAAATTTCAAGTATTCAATATATTATTATTAACTATAGTTACCCTACTGAACATTAGATCCCCGGAACTTACTCATCTTATAACTGAAAGTTTGCACCTTTGGCCTACATCTCTGCATTTTCCCCAACCCTCAACCCCTGGTAACCACCATTCTTCTCTCTGTGTCTACGAGTATGAATATTTTAGGTTCCACGTACAAGTGATTTCATACAGAATGTGCCATTCTGTCTCTGGCTCATTTCACTAAGCACAATGTTCTCCAGGTTCATCCATGTTGTTACAAATGACAGGATTTTCTTCTTATTTAAGGCTGAATAATATTCCATTGTGTGTATGCGTACACCCATTTTCCCTATTCATTTTAGGCATTTATGTTGTTTCCATATCTTGACTCTTGTGAATAATGCCATGATGAACTTGGGAGCGCAGATAGTACTTGAACATAGGAATTTTATTTCCTTTGGATACATATAACCTTCATACTGTTTTCCATAATTGCTGTACCCATTAATATTCCCACGAACAGTGTACAAAGATTCCCTTTTCTCTACATCCTGACATTTATCTTTTTTTTTTTTTGATAATAGCCAACCTAACAGTTGTGAGGCACTATCTCATCATAGTTTTGATTTGCATTTTCCCGATGATTAGTAATGTTGGACACCTTTTTGTATAAGTTGGCCATTTGTATGTCTTCTTGGGAAAAATGTCAATTTAAACCCTGAGCCCATTTTTAATTGGTTTATTTATTTTCTTTCTGCTGAGTTATAGGAGTTTCTTATATACATGGATATTAACTCATTATTAGATATACAATTTCAAAATGCTTGCTCCTATTCCATAGGTTTCCTCTTCATTTTATTTTTTCCTTTGCTGTGCAGAACTTTTTTTACTTGACATATAGCCACACATGTTTATTTTCACTTTTGTTGCTTGTGTTTTCATGTTTCATGTTATAGCCATGAAATTATTATTAAGACCAGTGTCAAGGAGCTTTTCCCATATGTTTTCTCTTAGAAGTTTTGTGCTTTCAGGTCTTATGCTTAAATCTTCAATCCATTTTGAGTTTATTTTTGTATATCATGTAAGATAAGGGTCCAATTTCATTTTGTTGCATATGGATATACAGTTTTCCCAACACTATTTGTTAAACAGACTGTACTTTCCCCATTGTGTATTCTAGGTGCCTTTGTCAAAGATTAGTTGACCATATCTCTATGGGCTTATTTCTGAGCTTTCTAATCTGTTTCATTGGTCTATGTGTCTGTTTTATGCCAGTACCATGCTGTTTTGATTCCAATAGCTTTGTGAAATATTTTGAAATCAGGAAGTGTGATGCCTCCAGCTTTATTCTTTCATCTCAAGATTGCTTTGGCTATTGTGGATCTTTTGTGGTTCCATATTAACTTTAGGATTTTTTTTTATTTATGTGAAAAATGCCATGAGTGTTTTCATAGGGATTATATTGAATCTATAAATCACTTAGACTAGTATGGTCATTTTTACAATATTAAGTTTTCTAATCCATGAACATGGAATGTCTTTCCATTTATTTGTGTCATCTTCAATTTCTTTGACCAATATTTCATAGTTTTCAATGTTCAGATCTTTCACCTTCTTGGTTAAATTCATTCCTAACCATTTTATTCTTTTGGATGTTACTGTAAATGGAATTATTTTCTTAATTTCTTTTTTCATACAGTTTGTTAATATATAGAAACACAATTGATTTTTGTATGTTGATTTTGTATCCTGCAAAATCAGACTAATAGTTCTAGCAGTTTTTGGTGGAAACACCATAATTTTAAACCCGTTGAGAGTCAGGCTATATCTATGCCATGTTGTCATTTATACCTTTCCTTCCCTAAGAATGTGTCATTACACAGTACTCAATCAGTAAACATGTAAATTACATAATATATTAGCTATTACTGCCTTAACAAATAACCACAAAATCTCAGGGGCATAGAATAATAAGTATTTATTTTGCTCATGCTTTTGCAATTCAGTAAGTATTCAGCTAATTGTCTGGGCTTAGCTGGGATGCTATAATCTACAGGTTCAGTTTGGAAATATTCCATATGTCTCTCATCATCCTTGGATCAATGGGTTAACTGGGTCATGTTCTTATGGTAATCGCAGAGGACAAGAAAGCAAGCTGAAACATGCAATGCCTCCTATGGCCTAGGCTTACCTTGAAAGTTGTCATTGTCACCCACTTTCTGTTGGTTCCATGTGTAGGCTGGAAATCAAGGGTTGAGGAAATATACTCTGTCACTTATAGAAATAACTGCTAAATCACATGACAAAAAGTAAGAAAATAGAATAATATGGGCCAATAATGTAATCAGATACATTAAAGTGTACAATAATAATACCAGAGTATAGCAATGGAGTATGGAGTTTTACAGGGTTTAACAGTATTTTCATTCATTCCACAAATATTCTTGGAGTACCAACCATGTACCAGGCCTTGGTCTAGCTCCTGAGGATACAAAAAACGAGTAAAAGACACAATAACATGGTGAAATAAATAAGGAAGTAGTGACCTATTTTACAAAAAACTTAAGTGAGTTGGCTTAATTTACACACACATTAAATAGGGGAGCCTGGAATTGAACATAGGTTGATCTGTCTTAAAAATAAACTCTACTACTACCTCCCAATTTACCTGTAATCCTGGCAGAAGATATGCTGCTAATTAGCTAAAATGACCCCTGCAACTCACCTTGTCACTTTCAGAGAATCAGATTACACATTATTTGGGAGTAATGACACTTCAGCTTCCAAAGGAAAAGTCTTTGAAAAGAGATTAGTAAGGATGTGAGAACACACCTTGGAACTTTATTAGTAAAACAAAACCTGGCATTTTTTTTGTTACCCTGTGCATTTTCACATTGCCTTCCCCCAACAAGCTGTTCTTCATAGGAACATATTGATTTAGTCCAATCTTACAGCTGTAGCTGGGAAGTGCCCTGAATAACAATAAGGCTTTTTGTATGGAATATGACTTAATTTAGAGAATATCTGCTGATGCAAGATGGCAGATTCATTAAACTGCCTGGCTGATTAATGTACTACCATTTGGAAAAGCTAGATTGGGACTAAATAGCTTTCACATTCGTTGTCAGACATTCTTTTAAATATCTTGTTATATGTTATGACAGATGTATGAGAAACAGCTTTAGGTAGTGAGAAGATCAGGCCCGCGGTTTGACTGTGTGGCGGGGAGGGGGATTGCCTGCGGTACAGCAGGTGCTGCTTCCTAGCCTCAGGTTTTGCAAGGGCAGTTCTGTATCAAACCAGAAATAAAACGCAGTTCACTCCCAGGGAGGTAACAATGACAGTGGAATACAAATCTTTTATTATAAAGCAGCCGCTTCCCCTGGTTTCTCAATTTGCAGTGAATAGAGAACTCCCTAAGTTCAAGTGGGAAGATGTTCTTCCTATAATCTGTGCCAGAGAAGTTATTATTTATAAGAAATTCCCAGGAACAGAGTATTTACTGAAGAATTTGTAGGGCTTCTGGTGCTTATTCTAGAAACATCCATGTCCCTGAGACTTCCTGGCCATGAATACCAGGCATGGGTTACACAGTTCATTGCTTGGCTCCAAATCTCAGGGAGTTGTCTTAATCAGCAGCAGCCAGGCCTGCTCTAATTGGCCCAATTAGGATTAACAGTGGAGGGAAAATTTCTTGCCTCAAAGAACAGTCATGCACATTGTACTCTGTTGGCAAGGCACCCAGAGTTCAGTCCACCAATGGGGAGCCACAGTTACAGACCTCAGAATTTTTAATTTTAGCTCATTTTCCGTGGGAGTTCTACAGCTGTGGGTATGATTTTTAAAATACTCTAATTTGCTATAACAATGATTATCCTCTAATTGCTTCACTGCTTGGTGAAGTCCTATCCTCCTGTGGAAAGATGTGTATAGTGGAGTCTTACTCCGAATTCTGCTCTTATTCCTCTTTTTTATTTTTTTTAAAGTAAAGGTCAGAACATGCCCCAAATAAAGCAACAACAACAACAAAAAAAAAACAACAAAAAAAAACTTCTTTGTACTTTTCATTTCCTAAATACCATTTCAAAACAAGGAAATAAAACAGTATGAATGTAATGTAGGTTAGAAATGGTACTTGTGGTTGGGAGAAAAAAAGAATTAATGACTCTATTTTCTCAAGTCAACCTATCTGTGACATCATTGTTCCATTTGTAGGATACCAGTGCATTTCATCTCACCTTCCAGATGAGCTGATTAAAACAAGTAGACTAGTAAAGACAGAGTTGCTTCACTGAAACATGTCATGTGTAAAGCTTTGCAATGGTCCACATCCAATGTAACAGCACATGGAGTATACACAGACCAAGCAGGCAATTAAGCAAGGCTTAATCAGACTCTAGATCTAGACTCTGGATCCTTGAGTACAGACTTTTGCCTGAATCTGAATTTTACAGAACAAATCCTTTTCATAAAAGGATTTGTTTTGTGAAGTTTGGATTTGGTAGAGGGGGTAACACTTGGGGATCTAGATGGCTACATGTGGCCTTCAGACCACAGGTTCCCCACCCTTAAAGAGGTTGGAGGAGTGCCGGCAGACAGTCTTCTCAATTACAGGCAAAGACAATAGGTGTGGACACAGCGAATGGAAAAGTCCATCAGAGGCACCCAACAGGTTTGGGGTCAACAGTCTTATCTAAAGATTGGCAAACCTTTTACTTTAATTATTTATGGATAGTAAATAATTTAGACTTCACAGGTCATATGGTCTCTTTTACAAGTACTGTTACTCAGCTCTGCCTTTGTAGCATGAAAATAGCCATTGTTGACATGTAAATAGATGAATGTGTCTGTTTTCCAATAAAACATTAGACCTCGTCAAAGATAAACCAGAGTGGGTAGCAAGGACTTAGGCTTGGGTTAAAGGGTATTGGGTCAGCTAACTGGATCCACCATATAATTTCAGAAAAGAATCAGTGGTAAGACGGCTAAGCAGAGTCACTGGGGTACTGGCAGGCAGCTTCTTAAAAATCTCTTGCTCTGACAATAGGAAATGGTACTCAAATCTAGTTGATACTTGATATACAAATACGGGCCATCTCATGTAGTAAAGGCAATAATGGTTATAGCAACCCTGGAAGCTTAGACGAATGATGGAACTGGAACATGACAGAATGTTTTACAAGCAACAGAATAAGGGAATTACAAATCTGGCCTGAGCAAAATAAAACAAAGCTCATATTCAAATACTATTAAAAGTTATAGTATTTGAGAAATTGTTTATTCTTTCTGAGCTGCTACTCATCCCACAGTTCTGTATTTTATATAAGGAGGATAAGAAGAATATTCACCTTAAAAAGTGCTATAAACACTGAGTTTACAGCAACAATGAGCTCCACCATGTAAAGTATTTATTTAATCCAATTCCCCCTCTTTAAGTCCCCTAATAAAACATACGGGCCCTTGTTATTATTATTACTAGTTTTTTGAAATCAAGTTTTATTGCGCTTAAAATGATATCTTGTGACATTCTATTTAATTTTGAAAAACTGCTATGTTCTATGAAATGGTCTTCTAAAAGAGTTCACTTAAGAGAAGGATGAATAAAAAGAGTCTTTGGATATAGATTCCGTGCAAATTTGATTGGATGTAGATTCGGAGCAAATACCAAATTCTATTTTGATTAGGACATGATCACTATGACATTGTGTGACAATGCAATTGTTTCTCTCACTTCCTCCTCTTCTTATTCTTTTTCCTCCATTTCTTTTTTTCCTGATCATAGGCAAAAAAAGGAGTGGGGAAATTTATAGGGCAAATGCAGTGTTTCATTTTATAAATTAATTTCATTTTATAAATTAATTAATTCATTTTATAAATTAATTAATTATTATTAATTAATAAATTATTTTATAAAATAATCCATAATGGTAGAGTGAAGATTGGGGAAAAAATCTTACAAAAAAATGCTGTTCTGACACTGTGGAAAACTAACTGAAGAACTAAGATCTGGATGATTGTAAAGGTTTAGAGTATTTTAGGATGTATGTTCTACTCAAGCTTTGTGGGTAGTCATGTACTGAAATTTATTTTAAATTAATTGTCATCTATTTCACCATAGCAACTAAAATCTCAATAATAGCAACAATAATAACCATAGCAACTAAAATTAATAAGTATTTACTGTGTGTAAAGCATTATATTCAGAAATACATATATTAATTCACTTAATGCTCAAAACATATCTGAGAGGTGGGCATGATTATTATTCCCGTTTTACAGATGGAGAAAACTGACATATAAATGAGTAGAGCAATTTAATCAAGATGACGCATTAAATAGCAGAGCCAGGACTCTCCCGCAAAGGCTGTGGCTCCAGAGCTGAAGCACTTAGGTACACAACGATGCCTCACATCGTCAAGAAGCCAGTTCCAGCATCAGTGTGATCACCTTATCCCAGTCGGACTAGGACATTTTTGTTTGTTTTCTCACTGAAAGTACTGCATCCTGCAAATCTCCATGGTTCCAGGCAAACCTGAACAGTTGATGAACCTAACAAATATCACGTGATAAAGTTTGGCTTGGAGAAGAAAGCAAAAAGGCCCCCAAACTGTCAAAACAGCTATCATAAGATCTACTCACTAATGCTCAGACATTCTAATTAAAAGAGAATTGTCCACATCATCACAAAGTGCACTTAACCTTAGTTTAGATGCAATTATAACAGATTTACTTAATTGGATTTCTAACTAGGAAGGAGCTAAGGAAAGCAAAAGGTGAAATTGACAGAGAAATAAGAAACTAAAAACTATAAAGACAAAGTCTGAGGACATTTAATGACACTTAATAACATTTAATTGTGCATTAGTTAATGCACTATATTTGTTAGTGGCAGAAAATCTGCTTTAATCATCTCCAGCAACAGGAGAAATTTATCAGAAGTCCTTGTGAGAAGGGCATGGATGCCGTTAGAACTTGCTTTCTCTTATCGCAGTTCCCCTTTGTTGCAGTTTTATCCTTCTGGCTGAAAATAGGGAACCCACACATACTAAGTTTTATATCTTCAATCAACAGAGAAAAATTGATTATTTTAGTCCAAATTTGAAAACCCCATGAAAAGAACAAAGAACCCATTTGCCTAGTTTGGACCATGTAACCATTTCCGGACCAATGTATCTGTAGCCAGAGTTGGGGCCATATAAGAACATGGTAGCTTGAAGTAACCACATTGCCAGGGTCAGGGGCCCCTGAAGATGTCTAGTGCCACTTTCTGCTGCACTGCACAGTAGCATTCGGCCACATCCACTCTCAGCCAACCCCCAGCACACGTGCTGTCTTCCTGCATGTAGATTATCAAAATGTCACCCCTTAATGAATTTTCAATATTAATATCCCACATATAACCACAAAAGCTCCTCTTCCCTTGCCAGAGGGAAAAGTTAACCACTAGTCCAGCTAACTATGAATTTTGCAAGTAATTATTTACAAAATACACTGAGCCTGACAAACAGGGTAAGATGGTGTGAGATATCACAGTTACTTTTCTCTAAGTTCAGACTTTCTGGGTGATATCATAGCTAAAGTCATGTCTTCTTCAAATTAGTCTGTATCATGCCACGATCATATGTCAAATATTAAATACTTGTCAGTACTAACAAATTTAATAAGCCAAGATACCAAATATGTAATAGTTGAGAAAAAAGAGAACAAATTCCCACTTAGAAATTAAGAAGGAAAGTGAACAATAGGATCAATATAACCTGGTCCATTAGAACATAAGCTGTATAAGGGAAGGATTTTTGTTTGTTTTATTGACTGCTGTATGCCTAGTTCCAGACATATAGTAGTCACTCAGTATGTATAATAGTTGTTGAATAAATGAGCATCTTTTCCTTGTTTCATTGCCTGGAACTATAGTGTGTTCTTTGGTTGACTGATACGGCTGCCTGAGAGTCTGTTAGTTGTTCTGGGTATTGGCTTGAAAAAAAAAAAAGGGATATATTGAGTTTATTATGTGACTAAGCAATAGATGACTTTCAGTTGACTGCAAACTGAACAAATATTATTCAAAACTTGAATACAAATGCCCAGTTAGTCTTCCATTTTTTGTGTCTTCATTTCCTAACTAAAGTATTCAGGTCCTGAGACTATAACCATGAACTAAATATTTAAGCAAACCACTTTCCAGGTTACAAAGTTTATGTGGCTAAGATTTCCTTCTGTACTCCTCTTACATCTGTTAGCTCTGAAATGAAGGTATTTTGGCAGGATTCAGAGAATCTGAAAAGAAGCTCACATTTTCAATAATGCTGATTAAATGTCATAACATGTTTCTTGTTAGGTATACCAATGGGTTTACTTAGGATCTTGAGGATAGCATATCATCATTTTTATATCTCCAAAAATGGAAATACTGATAAAGCCATGCGCGTTATTTATAGAGAAAGAAAGCTCTTTGAGTTAGTGAGTTTGCATGCTCTATATTACTTTATATTGAGAAGTCATATTTGTACCCTGTCTTCGTTAGTGTGGTTTCAATGAGGCTGACTTTTCCTTCTGGCTTCAGTGCAGGGCATGTGACCCAACCCCAATCCAACACAGCAGTTCATACCCTGGCCACAATTAATGACTCAAGAACAAGTTAGTCTCTCCAGTTGAGCCAATAAGAGTCAACTGTGGGACATTTTTTTTCTGGACTTCTGAGAAAAATAAAACTCTTTTCTCTGGAAATATTAGTAATGTTAGTGCTTCCAGGGATCTTATTTGCAAGCAAGGAGGAAAAGCATTCCTGAGACTGAAGACCACCCAGGGATGAAGAGAGAGGCCTGATGATACGTTCTGAGCCCCTGAATACCGACATATTTTAAGTCAAATCTACCATGGAGTTTTTAGTTTTATAATCTTCCAAATTTCATTTTGACTTAAATTAGATACAGTTGGGTGGAACTTATGTTGTTTCAAACAAAATGTTCTGACAGAGTTTATAGCAATTTGAGATAAAAATATGTAATAAAGTATTTATAAAGTTTTCTGAATACTTCATAAAACAAAGTTATATTGAAATATTGTTGGTATGAGAACTTTGAAATATAAACATCTGTAAGGGTAAAATATTATACAAGCCAAAATACTACAGGACAAGTTATAAAGAGAGAATCATGTACTCAAAGAATTATAGAATTATAATTAAAGAATTAGAACTATAATTCTCAGAAACAGATTCAATTCAAAATAATAGCTTTAAAATCTCTCTAGAATTCCACCAATACTATCAAATCAATGTACACAATAATGTGTCCTAAAATCATATATTTATTAATGTAACTCTTCTTAAAATTAACTGAGTTATGATTTTCAGAATGATAAATACAATTTCGCGATCACTTTCAAATGATAACATATAAAGAACAGGTTCTTTAAGAATAAGTAAAGTTTCTTATTATCTGAAGTGTGAAAATTGAATATTGGGCTTGGCAATAATTTCAACATAGTAAGAGAGAAAGTAGCTCTTTTTCATCTAAAGATATAGAAAGGTGACTGCTTCTCAAGCTTACGTTATATGTGCAGCCATTTGACTAATGAAGTATAATTAAGATGATGTATCTTTTGTGAACATTAACAATTTGTTTGTGAGACTTTGTATATAGGATCATATTTATTTACTAAAGCTAAGAAATCAATTGAATAGCTTCAACCAAAAGTCTAATGATACAATTCTTAGAAAAATAGTTTCTACCAGGCACACCTCATAAATTTAAAAGCTTTTTCTTAATAAAATGAATATTTATTAATATAAACAAAAGAAACTTTGGTAAGATTCATTGACTCTATCAATTCCTTCTCTTCTAAAACTAAGCCAAATTGCAATTTTGGGATGATTACCAAAATCTATAGTAATAGAACTGCCAGTATAATGTCAAGATAGAGAATAAATTAATGGAAAACAAGATAAATTTGTCCATTGCCCTTGGTAGATTTGAAGGCCATAGGGAAATATTTAAATAAAAATTTCACACCAATAATAAGCATAAAATACTGGTAGATAATAAAAATGACAAGAATATGTTTAGCTAGCATAGGAAAAATACATTTGCTGATATTGTCCGTGTGAAGAGCACCAATTTCAGTATTCCTCAACCACGGTTTGTGAAATGAGATTTACACAAGATTTGTCAGTGCATAAATTACTCTGAAGGCATAAAGTGTGGTTTTCAGGGCCAAATTAACTGTTTCAGAAAACCCACACCCTTTTAATACAGTGCTGTGTTGCTGCTCTGAATTCTGTTCTAGAGGCCGAAAGAAATGTATTCATTATTTTACAAACATCTCTTGCACGTATCCCCTGAAGTTAGCATTTTACCAGGCACTGAACAAAATACAGGCAAAACAAATCCAGAACACAACGAGAGGCACAGAACAAAAATAAGAGTTAAAGAAGAGCCATGCTGATGACCAAATCCTGGTGTGAAAGTTGAGACAAGATATATGAGTTACATCTATACACTTCCGGCAGTCAAATGTGTGTCCCCAAAGTGTACATATTCCAAACTATCTGGAAACAATTTTGTTTTGTTTTTAAATCAACTTTAATTTGGGGCTAACGCTCTTTTAAGATCACTCCTAGCTCTAAAATTTTGTGCTGTTATTATATTCTATCTTTCCTGGTAACCAAAAAAAAAAAAAAAAAAAACCAAACTAATTGATAGAAAATAAACTCATGCCTTTAATAGCTATGACTATATAGAAAGGCAGACATTTCATTACAGGTACTGAATCTACTCACGATATTAGGAAAAACTTTGCAAAGTTTCTTAAAAATTCTTTGACCTTTCTCATTCTCCATAATAAATTGTTCTCTTTTCCTTCTTGTTAACAGTACTTTAAGAACACCTTTAATATAGTAATCATCTCCTTACAGTAGGGTTAGTTATACACTTCCCTGTCCTTTCTTCACCCTGAAATATGAGTTCCTCGAGGGTAGGGCCTGCCTTGCTTTGTTTTCTTTTTAAAAAATTCAGTTTTATTTTATTGTGATAAGAAAATTTAACATGGGATTTACCTTCTTAAAAAATTTCAAAGTGTGTAATACATTATTGTTGATTATAGATACAATGTTGCACAGCAGACCTCTAGAATTTATTACCCTTGCTTGACTACAATTTATGCCAGTTGATTAATAACTCCCCGTTTTGTCCTCTCCCTAGCCCCTGGTAACCATTCCACTCTTTGATTCTGAATTTGACTATTTTAGAAAACTCACATAAGTGAATGCAGCACTTGTCTTTCTGTGACTGGTATATTTCACTTACTTCACTTACCATCCATGTTGTTGAATATTGCAGACTTTCTTTCTTTTCTAAGGCTGAATAGTAATCCATTTTATGTACATACCATATTCTCTTTATCCATTCACCTGTTGATGGACATTTAGGTTATTTACACATCTTGGCTATTTTGATAGTGCTGCAATGAATACAGGATTGCTAATGTCTCTTCAAGTTTCTTATTTTAATCCTTTGGAAAGATATCCAGAAGTGGGATTGCTGGATCATATAGTAGTTCTATTAATAATTTTAATTTTTTGTGGAACTGTCATACTATTTTCCATAGTGGAATGCTGTACCATTTCACATTCCCACCAATAGTGTTCAAATGTTCCTTCCAATTTCTCTTCATCCTCACCAGCATTCGTTGTCTTTTTTTTTTTTTGATAATAGCCGTCATAGCAAGTGTGAAGTAATATATCATTGTGGTGTTGATTCACATTTCCCTGGTGATTAGTGATGTAAAGCACCTTTTATGTACCTGTTGGCTATTTGTATGTCTTCTCTGCAGAAATATCTATTTAAGTCCTTAGCTCATTTTTAATCAGGTTATTATGTTATTTACTATTGAGTTGTAAGAGTTCCTTATAAACATTTTGGTATACATCTGGTATCGATCTTTACCAGATATATGACGTAATACTTTCTTCCATTCCATAGCATGCCTTTTCACTCTGTTATCTGTTTTGATGCGCAGAAACTTTTTTAGTTTGATGTAGTCCCAGTTGCTCATTTTTGTTTTTGTCATCTGTAATTTTGCTGTCATATCCATGAAATCATTCCCAAGACTAATGTCATGAAGTTTTTCACTAAGTTTTCTAACAGGAGTTTTACAATTTCTGGTTTTAGGATTTAATTCATTTCATTTTCAATTGATTTTTGTATATGGTGTAAAATGGGGTCTAATTTCATTTTTTTTTTTGCATGCAAATGTCCAGTTTTCCCACCACCATTTGTTGAAGAGATTCTCCTTTCCCTGTATTCTATTCTTGGAACCTTTGTCAAAGTTGACCATATATACTTAAGTTTATTATGGGTCTCTCTATTATGTTCCATTGGTTTATTGTGTGTTTTTATTCCATTACAACAGGGTCTTAATTACTGTGGCATTATAATACATTTGAAATCAGAAACTGTGATGCCTCTAGCTTTGACCTTCTTCCTCAAGATTGATCTGGCTATCCTTGGTAGGATCAATTTCGTTTTCTTGTTCTATACGAATTTTAGATTTTTTTCCATTTCTGTGAAAAACGCCGTTCAAATTTTTCTAGGGATTGAATTGAATCTGTAGGATGCTTCTATTAGTACAGATATTTTAACAATATTAAGTCTTCCAATCCATTAAAAATGGGATATCTCTCCATTCGTTTGTGTCTTATTTAATTTCTTTCATAAATGTTTTGTAACTTTTAGTATACAAGTCTTTCACTTCCTTAGTTATATTTTATTCCTAGTTATTTTATTCTTCTTAGTGCTATGGTATGTGAAATTTGTTTTTAATTTCCTTTTAAATAGTTCTATTCCATGTATATAATTGATTATTGTATGTTGATCTAGTATCCTGAAACTTTACTGAATTGATTTATTAGTTCTAACAATTGTTAAATGGAATCTTTAGGATTTTCTATATGTAAGATCATAACATCCTCAAATGACAACTTTACTTTTTCATTTCTGATTTGAATGCCTTTTATTTCTATTGCTTGCTTAATTTTTCTGGCTAGGATTTCTAGTACCCTGCTCAACAGAAATGGGGAAAGGGAGCGAAATTCTTGCCTTGTCCCTGGTTTTAGAGGAAAATATTTCAGCTCTTCATCATCGAGTACGATGTTTAGCTGTGAACATTTCGTATATAGCCTTTGTTATTTTGGGGTAATTTCCTTCAATTCCTTGAGAGAGATTATGACAAAAGAATACTGAATTTTATCAAATGCTTTTTCTGCATCTATTGTGATGATCATGTAATTTTTATCTTTTCCTTCTGTTAATGTGGGATATCTTATTACTTGATTTTTGTATGTTGAATCATCCTTGCATCCCAGGGATAAATCCCACTTAGTCTTGGTGCATGATCCTTTTAATTAGATTTTGGATTAAGTTTGGCAGTATTTTGTTGAGGATTTTGCATCTGCATTTATGAAGAATATTGGCTTGTAGCTCTCTTTTTTTCATTATGTCTTTGGCTTTGGTAATGGGGCAATGCTGGCCTTGTAAAATGAGTTTGACAGTTTTCCCTTCTCTTCAATTTTTTGGAAGAGTTTGAAAAAGATTGTTATTACTTCTTATTTAAATGTTTACAAAATTCACTGGTGAAACCATCCACTCCTGTTCTTTTCTTTGTTGGGAGGTTTTTGATCACCGATTCAATTTCCATACTAGTTAGATGTCTGTTCACACTTTATATTGCTTTATGTTTTAGTCTTTGTAGGTTGTATGTTTCTATAATAGAAATTTATCAATTTCTTCTAGGTTATCCAGTTGGTTGGCATATAATTGGTTATAGTATTCTTTATTGTCCTTTTAATTACTGTGGTATCAGTTTCAATGCCTCCTCTTTCTTTTATGATCTTATTTATGTGAATCTTCTCTCAGTCTAGCTAAATATTTGTCAATTTTGTTTATCTTAAAAAAAAACCCAACTCTTAGTCTTATTTTTTCTATTGTTTTTTTTTTTTCTATTTCACTTATTTCTGCTCTAATCTTTGTTATTTCCTTCCTTTTTCTAGGTGGCTAGACTGTGTTGAACCCATTGGAGCTCCAAGGCCGACAAGACAGAAAACAGTTTTCTGGGAAGCTTCCTTCTAATAGTTGTGGCACTAGATGTATGAACCAACCTCTTCCCACTCCCAGGTGAAGCCGGGTGCCAGGGAGTCTGTTCTTGGCAGTATGCCCTGCACCAGGGGCAAATTCTCTGGTGAGAAAGTGCCCCAAACTTTGGACTTAGTTTGTTCTTCTTTTTCTGGTTACTGGTAATGTGAGTTATTTATTTGATTGTTTTTTCTTTTTTGATGTATACATTTATTGTTGTGAACTTCTCTCTTAGTACAGCCTTCACTGTATCTCGTAAGTTTTTGTATGTTGTAGCTCGTGTTTGTTTGTCTCAAGGTATTTTCTAATTTCCTTTTTTGTTCCTTCTTTGACTCAAAGGTTATTCAAGAGTGTGGTGTTTACTTTCCACCCATTTGTGAACTTTTCATTTTTCCTTGTGCTATTGGTTTCCAGTTTCATTCCATTATGGTCAGAAAAGACTAAGGTATGATTGCAATCTTCTTAAATTTTTTAAGACTTATTTTGTGACTTAACATGTGATCTATTCTGGAGAAAGATCTTTATGTCCTTAAGAAGAATGTGTATTTTGCTGCTGCTAGATGAAATGTTCTGTACATGTCTGTTAAGTTCATTTAGTGTATACTGTTACTTAAGTGTTCTACATCTGTATTTATATTCTGTCTGGTTGTCTGCCTATCTTTGAAAGTGGGGTACTAAAGTCCCTACTGTTATTATATTGCTGTCTATTTCTCCCTTCAAATTTGTCAATGTTTCCTTTCTATATTTAGGTACTCTGATGTTGCGTGTGTGTGTGTGTGTGTGTGTGTGTGTGTGTGTGTGTATGTGTGTATATATATAACCGTTATATCTTCCTAGTTTATTGATCTCTTTATCATTATATAATGACCTTTGTCTCTTGTGATAATTTTTGACTTAAAGTCTATCTTGTCTGACGTAAGTATAGATATCCCTGTTCTCTTTTGGATAGCATCTTTTTCCATCCCTTAACTTATAAACCTGTGTGTGTCCTTAAATACAAAGTGAGTTTCTTATAGATAGCCTGTAGCTGGATCTTGTTTTCAAATTCATCCAGCCACTCTATGATTTTTGATTGTAGAATTTAATCTACTTACATTTAAAGTAACTATTGACACAGAAAAATTTACCCTTGCCATTTTTTTGTTATTTTCTGTTAATCTTGCAGTTTTTTTTGTCTGTCTTTTCCTGTATTAATGTCTTTCTTTTATGTTTGTTGATTTTTTATATTGATATTCTTTGATTCTGTTCTTTTTTTCTTTTATGTAACTTCTACAGTTTTCGTGTATGTGTTTACCTGAAGGGTCACATGAAATATATTTTAGTTATAATAATTTATTTAAGCTGATAACAACAAGTTCAATCACATACAGAAGCCCTACATGTTGACAACCTCACCCCACACACATAGTTTATGTTATTGTTGTCATGATTTATATCAGTTAATATTGTATATGTCTTAACATTTTTAGCTATATTTATTTTTGATACTTCTGTCTTTTAAATTTTATACTAGAATAAATAAAAAGTGATTTATCCAGCACCATTACAGTAATTCAGTATTCTTTATTTATCTATGTATTTACTGTTACCAAAAGTTTCATACTTCCTTATGCTATTATGCTACTGTTTAGCATACTTTTATTTCAACTTGAAGAAATTGCTTTAGCATTTCTTGTAAGCTAAGTCTAGTGGTGATGAATTTTCTCAGCTATTGTTTCTCTAGAAAAGTCTTTATCTCTTCTTTTCTGAAGGAGAAATTTGTTGGATATAGTATTTTTGATCAGCAGGGGTTTTGTTGTTTTTTTTTTTTCTTTCAGTACATTTAATATACCATTCTACTCCCTTCTGGTCTACAAGGTTTCTGCTGAAAAATATAATGATTATATTATTACATTTCCCATGTATATGACAAGTGACTTTCCTCTGTTGCTTTTAAAATTCTTTTCTCTTTCTCTCTCTCTTTTTTTATTTTTTTGACAATTTGATTATAATGTACGTCAGTGTGGATTTTATCTTATTTGCTATCCTTTGAGCTTCTTCAATTCGGTTATTTGTTTCCTTCCCCAGATTTGGGAAATTATCAGCCATTATTTCTCTGAATAAGTTTTCTGGTCCTTTCTCTGTGAGACTCCCATATTGCATATGTTGGGCTGCTTGATGTTTTCCATAATTCCCTTAAGTTTTATTCACGTTTTTTTTTCTTTTTGTTCTTCTGACTGAATTATTTCCAGTGACCTGTCTTTGAAATTGCCAATCTTTTCTTTCCCTTAAATTAGTTTGTTGTTGAACCCCTCTAGTAAATTTTCAGTTCAGTTATTGTGTTCTTCAGCTCTTTGATTACTGCTTGGTAATTTATAATAGTTTCTCTCTCCTTGTTGAGTGCACTTTGTTTATACAAGAGTTATTTTTACTTCTCTGGTAAATTATATAATTCCATTTTATTAGGGTTGAAATCTGGAGATTCATCTTTTTCCTTTGTTTAAAACATCTTTGCCCAATTTTTTATTTTTCTTGACTCTCTGTGTTGATGTCTACATGTTAGATAAACCATTCTTCCATTCTTCATGAACTGGGCTTGTACAAAAGAAGACCTCATCAGCTTAGCCAAAGATTCCTGGGGCCTCTACTAACTCTTTGCCTCACCAGGGAGAAGCAGGCAGCTGTGGTTTTTGTTCACTCTTTTTGTCCTGAACCAAGAGTGGGAGTTATGGCACATACCAGCCATGCCACTGTAATTATTCTCCTCTGGGCAGTCAGACCATGCTGGGTCCATCAAAGCTCCTGGGATGGTGAGACAGATACTAGTTTCTCGGGCAACACTGGATGAATGGTTCAACTCTTTTCTAGCCTGGGGAAAGCAGAGAGCTGAGATTTTGCATCTGCTTACTCTGTGCTGAGCAAGAGCAGGATAAATGCCATCTATTAGCCCAGGCCACCACCTCCATTCTTTCCCCAAAGGCTAGACTGTGATGACTCATCAGAGCTCTGAGGCTGGCAAGACAGAAACTAGTCCTCTGGGAAACCCTCTCAAAACAGCTGGGGCACTGGATGCGTGAACTGACCCTTTTCACCCAGAGTGAAGCTGGGTGCTAAGGGATCTTTTCCTGATCACATTGCCCTGCACCAGGGGCAAGTTTTCCAGTGAGGGAGTGTCCCAAATCTTCCTACTGGCCTCAGTGAGTCAGAGTTTACATTCTTCTAGGTTGCAGGAGCCTTTCAATTAGTTTGTGATTTCTCACAAAAGGAATTTGTCCATGGGTTGTTGTCCAGTTAGTGTTTGTCAGGGAAAGGATGGTCCAGGGCTGCCTATACTGCCATGTTGCTGTCATTACTCCTACCTTGCTTTCTTATCCTAGTGCTTGCTTGACACAGATTTTGTGCTCAAGAGATGTTTGAATAAATAAACTGATGAGTTGAAAAGATACTTTTAGAGAAAAGAAGTTAGAAAAAAAGATTTTACTCCAGAGAATAATGTATAAAATCTTACTTTTAGTTAACACAAAACAAAATAGAAAAGGCATAAAGTAAATAAAATATTTTTAAGGTAGCATTATATGTTATTTCTCCCTAATTCTTAACAATCTATAATTTAATTATATTTTTAGCTAGATAGATTTAGTTTTTCAATATAATATGATTTTGTACTAGTAGCCTGGTAATTGTTATTTATTTTTCTTATCACAGATAGCCAGGACGAATGCTAAACTTTATACGTGAAATAAAATAGTTAAAGGATAAGTTATGGGTGCTCTGAATGTAGTCTCATACACTCACTACATACTAAGGTGTTTTCTGCTGTTATAGAATGCAGTTTAAGCCCATGATTTTAATGATAATGGTTGTGGTGGTGGTGGTAAAGATGGTGATGATGCCAGTATTGATGATGATGACACTCACCACTGTTAATTACATGCACTGAATGCTTACTATGTATTAAACATTTTGGAGATATTAATTGATTTAATTATTGTGACATCTTGTTGAACTTATTTTTTGCTCAATTTATTAATAAAGAACTAGCTTCAAAGACAATAGCAAATTGACTATCATCTCCAGGTTATAGTTGGAAGAAGTGATCTGGAAGCCTGATCTTTCTAGAGTATACATAACAGTCTATTGGTAATGAAATCAACAAACTAAATACAAAATTGGATAACAATCAGAATCAAACTATTAAATATCATCAGCATGTTTACATTGAATTAATTCACTTCTTAAAATTTACTTTACCTACATATACGATTTTATACAAATGCATTTTGAATGTGATCATATCAAAAAGATTTTTTTTATTATTTTGTGCTTTGTATGTGTTAAAGACTTTTTCATGTTTCTTTCCTGGATCACTCCTGTACCCTACTTCCCTATTAAATCATACTTTTTCCACATCAGGCAACCCACATTAGTAAACCAACGTGATTCTTTCATATTTTTCTCTATTCTCACATAAGATGTATAAATGTACATATACACAGAAATATATACTTATATGTGATAGGCTTTTTAACATAATTGTGTGTTTCATAAAACTGTGATTATATTATACTCACTTTTCCTTAACTTACTTTTCTCAGTTGGCAATACTTATACCCTGTGAAATCCCTGCAAATTAATTTCTATGCCTTTAATTCTATCTAATGCATATCATGGTATGGATATACCATAATTGATTCAACCACTTCATTATTAATGTACATTCATTTTGTTTCTAATTTTTGGATTTATGAACAATGCTTTGATAAATATGTTTATATAAATATTCTTATGCACTTATATTAATTCTGTGACAGTGCAATTATTATATATCTTACAAAAAATGTGACAACTCTCATTTCTAAGGATATGTGAAATTGCCTATCACCCTGTTCCTCACATCCATCCTTATTCTTACCAACAATATGTATTACCAAAATTAATTTTTTAATCTGATAGCTTAAAATGGTATATTGTTACTTTAATTTATAATACACTACTAGTGGATTGGAACATCCTATTATATGTTTGTTCACCATTGGAAGGTTTGGATTTTTGAAATTATTTTTTAAATCTTTTGGTCATTTCTCTATAGGGGTATGTTGCCCTATTTTCACAATTAATATTAAGTTTCTGCCTATTCTCTCTGCTATAATTTTTTCACAAAATATATTTGTATTCAATTATTTTGATAAGTACCCTTTTTATATAAGTTAACTTTTCCTAAATAGTTTATTTTATAGTTTCTGAATTTCTTACTTAGTCAAAAAATTCCCTGATTCTAGATTGTATTATCAGGATACTAGATTTTCTTGCAAATTTTCTTACTGTTTTATTTTCTCCAGAGTAGCAATGTCTGAAATATAATGTTAGTCACAAATGTGAGTCATATAATTTAAATTTTAAATTTATTATCAATCATATTTTTAAAGAGTAAAAGGAAACTGAAAAAATTAATTTTAGTATATATTTTATTAACCCAACATATCCAAAATGTTGTTGTTTCTGACATACATTCATTACAAAACATTATAAATTAAATGTTTTACATTTTCCCAAACTGAGTGTTTGAAATCTCATGTGCATTTTACAAAAGAATCTGTTTGCTTTTGCTCAATAGACTCATACGTCTATTTGATTTTAGTTGATCCATAGCCACATGTGGCTGCTGATTACTGTATTGAACAGGGCATATCTGGAATATAATTTTTGTGGCAGAAAATGACTGTAACTTATTTCTTCCTGATTTACAGACATTTGTTACAGTTTTACATATTAATATATTCTCTGTTCTGTTTAACAGGTCTATTTTTTAATCTCAGTGTTGATAACATTGATTTAAGTATATTAGTTTTAAATTGTATTCTGATAGTAGATAAGGTAAGCACCCCTCACTAGTCTCCTTTATACAAATTTTCTTGGGCATATTTATTTATATGTATATTACATTATATTTAAGTATATATTATGTGTGTTTGTAGTAATTATGTATAAATCATTTTAATTTTGTAAATTGTATAGAAAAATAATTGATTTTGTATATTTATCTTGTATCCAGCAACCTTGCTAAATTTAATTATTAGCTGTAGTTGATTTTTGTAGATCCCATCATATTTCCATATAGATGATCATATTATCTACCAATAAAGAGTATTTTCATTCTTCCTTTACAATATGTAAAGGAAGAAATAACCTTTCAATTATTTTTCTTGCCATATTGCACATGCTAGAATCTTCATTATGATGTTGAATGGAAGTGGTGAAAGAAGACATTCTTTATCTTCTTCTTGATATAAGAAGGAAACCATTAAGTCTCTTACCATAAATTTGATGTTATTTTCATAGATTCCTTTTATCAGGTTAAGGAAATTCCCTTCTAATTTTGCTATAAATTTTTATTAGGAATGGATATTAGGTTTTTTCAAATGCTCTTTCTGTATCTATTGAGGTGATTATATAAATTTTATTTTTGAATCTTTAAATGTAATAAATTTTATTGACTGATTTTTTCCATGTTAAAACAACTTCTCATTTCTGCAATAAACTCTGCTTGAGGGTTTTGAAGAGCTAATATGTGTTAAATATGAGTAGGAGTTATAAAAATTTAAAAATCTCAATACCTCATCTGGAATAAAATACAGTGTAGGTAACATAAATAAATATATATTAGAAGTATATGCTATATGGAAGCATAAATAGTAATTATAAATTTGTCACTATGAAATAACTCATCTTCAAGAAATATCTTTTTTCCAATATAATCATCTCATCTTCCATATATTAATACATTGACCCAAGATAGCAAATATTTTTCTGACATTAGCAGTATAAATCAATAGGAATAGGCTTATTATTCTGCCAAGTATGATACCATATAGATCAACTGTTTTTTTTAAACTTATATACTCAGTCAAATGTGTACTTACCATATTTCACAGACATTAAAGATTTTTGTCTCATATAGAAATTTTCACTACAAACAAAAAAAAACTAAAAATAAACAGCAAATTAAGAAAACATACCCTTTTACTTTTAATTAGAGATAAAACTTACAATATGTGAAAGTCAAGAAGTAAACACTTCTCTGAAATTAATAAAAAATTAAATTAAATTTATAAAAAAGCCCTGGAGACTATATCTATTCACCTTCATTAACAATGACATGAAATACATGAAATTTTTACTTAACTTTGTGTACTATGCATGTATGGCAATAGATTTTCCATTCTCTGGAAGCATTGCAAAATGTGTGAGACATACCACATACCGGAACATTATTGCCACATACTCATTAACGATTAAGAAGTAAGTGCTACTTTCTACTTTCCAGTAAGATGAGTGACATTGCAACTTCTCATCAATGGAAATTACTTCAGTATCTTAGATATAATCTCAAAATGTTTATAAGTCAGTGTATAACAAAATTTAGATTGTGAGAAATTATACTTATAAAGGGCTGCCTGAAGGATAAGCAATTCATGCATCTCTATAGGAAATCTCAAGTTTATTTCTGGATCAATCTGACAGCCAGAAAGCTGTACAATTTAACTACATTATTGCTTTTACTTTGACATTCATATAAAAAAAAGTCTTATTGTAATTTCTATTATAGGGATATAGTAGAGGTCACTTAAATAACAATACTTGGCAAATATTTTTCACAGACCAAATTTTCAGAAAGTTTACTTATCCTAAGTGTTAATAACTAACATCGAAGGATTCTTCTCTCTTGCTTTGGCAACTAGTACACTTAAATCAAATTTCTTACCCACTTTGAACTGTTGAGCACAGCTCAATGGCTTGGCATACTTTGAATTGATTTCACAGTTTTTCCATAATTATCTTTTCACTTTGACTTTTTTTTACCATTATATTATTGCAATTTTATGCTTTTTGATAGATTTCTTAATTTTTTACATGAAGCAATTTGCTAATGTGAAAAATGCTTGAGAATAATTGAAGTTTTATTTATAAAAAAATTCTACACGCAGGTAGATTTTATAAGTCACAGAACAAGCCATGAAGACAAAAGATTGATAAGTGTTGATGGTAGTCAAA
>CAUYSK010020232.1:0-18604 GCA_963575035.1 Avahi laniger
TATGCACTTATGTGTTGATCAGTTAATACCACTTTGATGGTGAGTACATGTGATGCTTGTTTTTCCATTCTTGGGATACCTCGCTTAGTAGAATGTGTTCTAGCCCTTTCCAGGAGTATATAAGAGGTGCTATATCACCACTGTTTCTTAAAGCTGAATAGTACTCCATGGTAAGTGAAACTATTAGAACTCTAGAGGAAAAAGTTGGAAATTCTCTTCTAGACATTGGCCTAGGCAAAGAATTTATGAAGAAGATCCCAGAGACAATTACAGCAACAACAAAAATAAATAAATGGGACCTGATCAAATTAAAAAGCTTCTGCACAGCCAAAGAAACTGTCACAAGAGCAAATAGGCAACCCACAGAATGGGAGAAAATTTTCGCGTGCTACAAATCCTACAGAGGCTAATAACCAGAATCTATTTAGAACTCAGAAAAATCAGCAAGAAAAAATCGAACAGCCCTATCAAAAAGTGGGTAAAGGAGATGAACAGAAACTTTCCAAAAGAAGACAGAATAATAGCCAAAAAACATATGAAAAAATGCTCAACATCTCTAATCATCAGGGAAATGCAAATCAAAACCACAACGAGATATCACTTATTTCCAGTGAGACTGGCCTTTATCAAAAAGACCCAAAACAACAAATGTTGGCGTGGATGCGGAGAGGTAGGAACACTCATACACTGCTGGTGGGACTGCAAATTAGTGCAACCTCTGTGGAAAGCAATATGGAGATACCTCAAAGAGATACAAGTAGAACTACCATTTGACCCAGCAATCCCATTACTGGGCATCTACCCAAAAGAGCAGAAGTCGCTCTATGAAAAAGACACCTGCACTTGAATGTTCATAGCAGCGCAATTCACAATTGCAAAGATGTGGAAACAACCCAAGTGTCTATCAATACATGAGTGGATTAATAAACTGTGGTATATGTATACCATGGAGTACTATTCAGCTTTAAGAAACAATGGTGACATAGCACCTCTTATATACTCCTGGAAAGGGCTGGAACACATGCTACTAAGCGAGGTATCCCAAGAATGGAAAAACAAGCACCACATGTACTCACCGTCAAATTGGTATTAACGGATCAACACATAAGTGCATATATAAGAATAACATCTATTAGATATTGGGCAGGGGGGAGGGGGGAGGAGGGAGGAGGGGACGGGTATGTGTACACAAGGAGTGCAATGCGCACCACGCAATAGGATGGACATATTTGAAACCTGGACTGAGGGGGGGAGGGGGACAAGGGCAACACACGTAACCTAAACATCTGTACCCTCATATTATGCTGAAAAAAAAAAAACAATATTACCATGTCATATGTCTGTTATTTTTAAGAATGTATTAAATATAAAAATAAATTTTATGTTTCATAGTTATTCATAGGGTTTATAATAATATTTAAGGAAGTATATTCATATTTTTAATGCATAAATGGCCTTATGAGTTTTAAATATTTATGGGAAATGGCATTTCACAAACGTTAAGTTATGCAATTTTCTACATCTGTTGGGTTTTTATACAAACCAAATTGTGATAATTAACACCTGAGCTAGTCATTCAAAAACAAAAACTAAAATAACCAAAGAGAATAATAATTTTCACTACACCTGTAAAATCAAAGAGCTACTCACTCCTATGTTTTTCTCTGCCATGGTTATTCACGTGGCGAATGTTCCCCTAGGAGAGGTTATGAATAAACCAGCTTAAATTTGAAGATTAAATACAAATAACTTCTTATCTCTTACTAAACACTTGGATGTGCCACACACTGTGATAAGTTTATTTAACAAAGTTTATGCTTTAATACTGAAACATTTCCTATATCAGGCCCACTCTCTTTAAAAGATAACTTGAAGAGAGATAATTTAAGAAATTTGCCTGACTTCATCCAGCTTGCAAGCATTTCAGTCTGGAGAAGAGTCCCTTCCTTCAGTCTCCAGCAGGGACTGTGTCTCCAAGTCGTCTCAGCTCCCAGCGACACGCACCTGAGTTCCTGATTGGGTAGGTCTGCGGTTCTCCACTCCTCACGAGCTCCCAGGGGAGGCTAATGATGCTCCAAGGACCACACACTGAACTGCAAGGTCCTACTCCAGCTTTTCTCCATTTGAAAATGGCAATTGTTGTATTTGTGAGGGTGCAGAGTATCCTAAGCGATTGACGGTAGCTCTTACAATATTAAAGAAAGGAAAAATGCACTAACTGCTTAAAACAAAATCATTTTGTATTTGTGTTGTAGGAAGAGCCCACATTTTCTTGGGACATAGTTTCTGAGATTTGGGGGAGATTTTTACTCTCTTACCTTTATAGACCTTTTAAGGTTGCACTCATCATAGGAAGGTTGCATCCTCTGGACACCGCACGACTATATAGGGTGCTTTCCCCATTTCCTGTGGGAAAATTCTCCTTTCTCACCTTGTCTGGTTCTGATAGGGCTTCTAGTATTGCACTTCATTAGCCTGTGGTAATTACGTATCCGCAGATGTCCTTGTGACTCACTCGGAGAGAACAGCACAGAGGACAGAGCCACTTTGTTCAGGAGTCGCCGAGCCCCGGCGACGTTGCAGTCCCGCGCGTGTCCGGGGCCGTGTCCTTGCTCCTACGTTCCCGGGCCCGCTGGACCACGGGTAGACGCAGTCGGGGGAAACCGAGACCGTCAGAGGAAAAAGAGGGGAAAATCTGAACCAAGATCCTCGGTACCGTGGGAGAGAGGATAAGAGAATGCGCCGGAAGCCCTCACATCTGGGTTCTCCGAAGAGGCCACATCCCGGGGTTTCCGGTCTCAGAGGCAGCGCGGGCGAAGGGCTGCAGGCGGCTGACGGATGCGGCGAGTGCGCGCCTCCTCCGCAGGGGGAACCCAAGTCGCAAGTCGGTGCCCACGCTGGGACTAGCCGTCTCAGAGAGGGCGCTGGAATTCAGCAGAGCAGTTACAGGACTCGCCCAAAGCAGAGCAGGAGGGCGGAGGGGCAGCCTGCTTGGCGGAGGAGGACCCGGGAGGGAGAAGCCTCCAGGGTGGTGAGGGGTAAGTGAGGGGTCCCCTGGGCTCCACGCTCCGCGGTGGCTCTTACAGCCCCAGCTACAGGAGACCCCCTGACCCACACAGGACTATACTAGCCAAGGGAGCTCTCTGGAGATTTCCCAGAGACACCGCTCCAGACGGGGACTCACGCAGGGGCTCAGAGGCATCCGAGCCCTGAGCAGCTCTAGCTCCGTGTCACTGTGAGAGCCTGGCCCCAAAGGACTGTGCCCAGCCCCGAGGCTTAGGTCGCCACTGTCACTGCTGGGCCAAAGAGGCAGAGCGGAGGGCAGGTACTTTCACAGGGTTCCCGGAAAAACCCCACTCTGCTGCTGTGAGCTGCTGTGGGTTTGAGGCATGAGGAAGCCGCACACCCACAGCTGCCGGCCTGCACTGCTCCCACGGAGGGGCCACACGCTTCCTGGCGGCAGGCAGGCCCCTAGTGCCGCTGCTGCCCGCACCTGAGCATCATGCCGGCAGCCCGAGGACAATGCCCCCGCTGCTCATTACAGCCAGAGCCTGAAAGTACTACCAGGCGGCCTGAGGACGAGTCTGCTGCCCTGGTCCCGTCCCCCCAGTGCTTAAGCGCACGGAGCAGGGGCCTGGGGATCACCCAGCCCTGTCTCCCAAGATTGGCTCCTGAATGCTCCTGCCAGGTCAGGCTGATCCAAACTCCTGAGGCTGCCACAGCCGGCGCCCACCCACAGGTGCTACCAGCAAGCCAGGGAGCGGCCTGCCCAGCCACTGCCAACGCATGCACAGACCTCTTGAGTCCCCTGGGTTGCTGCACGACTGCTACTGCACACCAACTTCCTGTAGACCTGGCAACCTGCACGCTCCCCAGCCCACTGCTGCCACTACTGGTGTTCGAGCAAGTCACCTGGAGGCTCAGGAATTGGCCTGCGAGACCCACTAAACCCGGTACCAGCATACCCTGCCCCAGCGCCATAGACAGGCACGCTGAGCTTATTCTGCCACTACTGGGAACTGAAGACTGGCAATTCCTGACATACCTTTTTGTTTCTCATGATACATTGTGTAATGACTTGGAATTTAGAATATTACAGCACCTAATTAAAGCCATATTGTGCCATTATTGTGCAGAACTATTTGAGAAACTCTTGGTTAGGATCATGTTAAGTTTACCAATGTACAATAGCATACTTTTAGAAAAATCCCCCAAAGAAGTTTAAAATCATGCTTCCTTCTTGTTTACATTTTATGCTAACTTTTCGTTGTGTTTAGTCAGTGTAATGGGATACATCTTTTCCCCTCCCATCAAATTCATATGTTGAAGTCCCCCCCCAGTACCTCCGAATGTAACTCTATTTGGAGACGAGGGTCTTTAAAGAGGTTATGACCGATGTCCTTATAAAACCAGGCAAAGGCACGCATAGAGGGAAGACGACACAGGGAGAAAATGGCCATTTGTAAGGAGAGAGGCCTCGGAAGAAACTAACCCTGCTGACACCCTGGTCTTGGACTTCTAGCCTCCAGAAGTGTGAGAAAGTACACTCCTGTTGTTTCAGCCTCCGGTCTGTGGTCGTTTGTGACGGTCATAGAAAACACGCACTAGAGAAGCCTATGGACCGTCTAGGCGTCTCCCAATTTCTCCTCGTTGTGGGAAAGGGGCCACGGCTGTGAGCACCTTGAGTGAAAGACTCCTAGTTCATTAGCACCTGAAAAGATGAACCGTTTGGATTAATCTAGCAGACTGGAGAGTTTGACAGAGACAAAATTAAGGCCTGTAGTTGTAGCATAACAAAATAGTGAAGCACAAGGAAACTTTTCGTTGAATGAGTGTGGGAGAAAGAGAAGGTAGCCTGCAACGTGTAGTTAACTGACAGCCACATTGAATGATTTCCAAGTTCAGTGCGAAGGTCTCGTTCCCAGATATCTGTATTCACATCTCAGCTTTCCTCTTTTCCTAAATCATGGAACCCGACTTAATCTTTCTTAGATTCAGTTTCCCTGCTCTGAAATCTGAATGCTAATTGTTCCTACTCTGATGTGGCTGTAAGAATTAAGGGAGTTAATACAACTAGATTATTGAAAGCATTGACTTGCAAATTGTTCATGCTTGGTCAACACTGATGATTATCTTTTCTTAATCCACTTACTACTAATTCTCTCAGAAACTTCTGAGTATTTCACTTTATTACTGCAGTCTATATTCTGTAGGTAAAATATCCAGATACAATTTGAGGTTTACACTGTCATATTTTGAAATACTGCTTTATCATTTATGAATTGATTTCTATAAAGTTTTTCTTCTTAGATGAATATGTTAAATGTAATAGGTAGCTATTTTATAAATGAGTTTGTCTTTGAAAATTGGCCAATCACCCTTGATAAAACTTGTGTTCCAGCCAAAGCTGAATGTGGAAAGGGTTATTGGTGGAACTGTGTGGTCTAAATAAAGTGAATTTCCAGAATTTGTGGTCATAGCTCTGAAAAATAAAATTGGTATTATCTTTCTTTTCCCAAAATAATACAAAAGAAAGTTGTGATGGTATATTCCTCAGGTAGGCAGTCTCTGAGATAAATCCCAGGGAGCCCCACCTACTGGTACTCACGTCCTATATTCCCCTTTCTGGCAGTGTGAGTGCCACCTCATGACTCACTTTTAATAAATAGAATCTGGCAAAATGATAAGATGTCACTTTCAAGATGAGATTTGCAAAACGACCATGACTTCAGTATTTCTCATGCTCCATTTTGCAGTCTTGCTTGTTCTCCCTGATAGAAACAAGCTTCCATACTGTGAACTGTGCTGTATAAACCCCAACAAGTCAAGAAAGTGAGGGGGGCCCCTGGACAACCGGCCATGTGGAAGAGAAGCCGAGGATCAGCCATTCAAGTGAGCTTAGACCTGAATCTCCCTCACTGAAGCCTGGGGAGCTAGCAGCTCTTACAGGGGGTGCACGAGATATGCCTGTTGGAAAAAAGGAGTGCGAAGGGTCATTTTGTACTTCGGCCTTTCGAGCAAACACTGAGTGTCTAGATCACTATGCTCATCTGATTTTTGAGAGCCTACTCCGGTGTGGATGTTTCTGCTGGGCAATTGCTTGAAATGGGAATATGTTCATGTTCTGTGCTGATCCCCAAAAGCTCATCCAGATATCTCTCCCTTAGTTTTTCTTGTCACCAATTTTCTAATTGTGCTTTTCAAGTCTTTAACTACCAAGGCAACCTGTTAATCACTACCCAAGAGTCAATATGCATACAAACCTAGAGCCATGTCTTCTTCCTATCGAAGTAGGCGAGTCCTGACCACTGGCGTGATTTCCTTCCCCCATGCATTTTGGGGCCACCATTGAGCGTGTCCATTCGCTTACGGTCAGTGCCAGCGCTTGCTGCGAATCCAGCCTCTGCCAGGCCTGTGCGTCATCCTCCTCTGCTAAGTAGAACGTTCTCTCGCTGGGTAATGAAGGGAAGGTAAAGAATTTGAAGGAGCTACCATGAGGAGTCAGAGTCTCTTGTGCCTGCAGTTTATGTAGTTTTTTTTTCTATCTAGGACCAGCCTCACATTCTGGACCTGAAGAGACCAGTGTTCAGTTACTGGAACTGAGAGAATACTGAGAGCTGTATGAGGGAGCTCTGGCAGAAGTCATTGCCTCCACGGAAGGATGTGGCCAACATGCAGCCATTCGGCAGCGAGGGCCTTAGATAACAGATGTTAGACCTCACCCTCTGTCCACCCTACACTCCCTGTCCCCTCCTACACCTCGTTGGACAGGTCCAGCAGGGAGCCCAAGAGCAGAAGAAGCTGGTGACAAAGTCCACAAAGGTCAGAGATCAGCCTCCCAGGGCACAGAGCAGAATGGAAAATGGTAGAGGGGATCTGAAAGAGTAAGTGGAAAGGATCCAGAAGACTTAGTGTGCATACTTTCGCACACACTGATTTCCAGCACTTCTTTGTCCTTAAATTTTAAGTGTGCTTCCTTTAATCAGCATAAAGTTGAATTTTTGTTGTTATTATTGCTGTGTTGGCGTGGTTTTAATCTAATTCCATTACCTCTGATTTTTAAAAAGTATATTTAGTATGTTTTCATCAATATAGATGACAGATGTATCAGTTTAGGTTATATTTGACAGCATACGGTGGAAAACAGGTTAGAGTGGCTTCACCGAACGGGGTAACTGTTTTTCCTTATGTAATAGGAATATCAGAGATCACCATTCTGGGTTGGGGTGGCTGCTGGAGCAAGCTGTGAAGGAAAGACACTTGGAGTTCCCTCTTCTTCCTTCTCAGTCTGTGGCTCTCAGCCTCACAGTTGCAAAACACCTGCTTTCCCTGCAGGTATCACTTCTGCATTAGGCAGCCTGAGAGCGGTGGTGGTGGGAGGAGATAAAATTACCCACCAGTGGAGGCTACACCCTTTTGCATAAAACATGAACTTATACCAAGATCTATTTCTCACTTAATTTTTTCAGCACAGGACCCATCACCACCAGTAGACAAAAGAGTCTCACCCCTGAGGAAAAAATTATAGATTGTTTAATTAAGAAATTGAGTAAACATATAGCAGCATCTGCTATGTTATACCTGGATATTTCCACTCTTTATATTTTTTGCTTTCTACACACCATGTTCCTCCATTGTTGTTGCTGTTTTCTCTTTCTCTGACTTCTATTAGATTGGTTGACTTTCCTTCATTCACATTTTTGGGAATGAAGTGTGGGGGTTCGGTGCTCTGTTTCTGTTCTTCTTTTGGGTACCTAAGTGTCTTAACATGTGTACTTTACTTACGTTTCGAACTAATCAATATCTCTATCCTTCTTAAGAATCACAATATAATTTAAATACTTTCACTCTGGGAACCTGAAATTTGAAGTACATTTTAAAAATTTTATTTTGTAGTTGTCATTCACAAAGGGGCTCCCAGGGAGAGCTGGGCAGGCACCAGCTGGTCCGGGCTGGCATCGGCAAAGCAGAGGGAGGAGATTGGGCCTCTTTAGTGGCTTGAGAAAAGACTGGGGAAATGTTCTTGTGCAGGAGAATTAATTTTCCTGCTGCTACCAATGGAGGAAGTGCATGTGTATGGCTTTTCTTTCTTTATTATTTCAATAGATTTAGGGGATATAAGTGGTTTCTTGTTACATGGATGAATCATATAGCGGTAAAATCTGGGCATATAGTGGTAAAATCTGTCACTGGAATAGTGCAAATAAGTCATTTTTCATTCCATAGTCTCCTTCTACCCTCCCCATTCTGAGTCTCTGATGTGCATTATATCACTCTGTATGATTGCACTTACCTATAGCTTAGCTCCCACTTACAGGTGAGAACATACAGTATGTAATTTTCCATTCCTGAGTTACTTCACTTAGGATAATGACTTCCAGTTCTATCCAAGTTGCTACAAGAGATATTCTTTCATTCTTTTTTTTATTTCTAAGTAGTATTGCATGGTGGGGTGTGTGTGTGTGTATGTGTGTGTGTGTGCATCTCACACTTTCTTTATCCACTCACCGATGACCAAATGCTAAGGGAATTTCACACCATTAGATGGACCCTAGAAGAAATGCTTAAAGGAATTCTAAACATCAAAACAAAAGGTCAATACACATCAGCATAAAGACACTCAAAAGTAAAAAACTCATAGCTCTTATAATACAGTAACTCAATGAAGAATACAATGCAACTAGGTAACAATCAACATAATGACTTGAAGAGTATCTCACATACGAATATCGACTTTGAATATAAATTATCTAAAAGCTCCATTTAAAAGACATACATTGGAGGAATACATAAAAAAAAGAAAAAAAAAACACAACCCAACATCTGCTGCCTTCAGGAGACCCACTTAATGCACAAAGATTCTTGTAGACTCAAAGAAGAGGGGTGGAAAAATATTTCACACAAATGAAAACCAAAGGTGAACAGGAGTAACTATTCTTATATCACATAAAGTGAACCTTAAATCAATAATAGTAAAAGAAAAAGACAAATATAGCCATTATATATTGATAAAGGGATGAGTTTAACAAGAAGATATAACAATACTTAATATATATGCACCTAACACTGGAGCTTCCATATTCATAAAACGAACACTACCAGATCTAAGAAGAAAAATGATTGAAAATACAATAATAGTTGGGGACTTCAACACTCCACTAACAGAACTAGACAGAGCATTGAGGCAGAAAATCAACAAAAATCCCTGGACTTAAACTGGACTCTAGAACAAATGGACCTAACAGATATTGCAGAATATTTTACCCCAAAACCACAGAAGATACATTCTTCTCATCAACACATGGAACATTTTCCAAGATAGACTGTATGTTAGGCCATAAGGTCTCAATAAATTTTTAAAAATTAAAATCATGTCAAGTGTCTTCTCAGACCACAGTGGAATGGGCTTTCTTCCCAGGTGCAGATGTGCAGAACAATAGGAATGAGAGGCTAAGACTTCAAAAGCAGTCAGCAGTCAAACATCAAAAATGAAGTTATCTTCGTTACAAATATTTACCCTTCACTGTTCTATTTCTTTCATTCTTGAATAATAAACTGGTTATAAATTACTAAACAGTTATTTTTTCCAGGAGCATTTTAAAGATAGCATTCTAGTATTTTTTAGCTTCTATTATTGCTATGGATAGTTCTTATGTTTTTAAGGTAATCTATCTTTTTTTCCTAGTTGTTATCAATATTCTTTTTGTATTTGGTATTCTAAAATCTCTGTTTTTTATGTGTGTGGATTAGAATGCATGCTCCACCAAATCTGGAAATTTCTAAGTTTCCATCATATTAATGATCTTCTACATTGCCTCTATTCTATCCTTAATAAATCAAATAAGATATATGTTATACCTTCTTATTATATTCTGTTTTCTTAAACTTTTGTCCATATTTTTTAAATCTTCACCATTTTGTGTTGTATTATGGCTTATTTCCACACAACTATTTCTTTGCTGAACTGCACTTATGTTGCTATTTAGGCCTCATTAAGTTTATGATAACAGTGTCCACATTATTTATTTATTTTTCCCATCCATTGGTGGTCAAGAATTATATGTCTATAATTTGATGCCATCAAAAAATTTGCCATCCCAAGAAGGGAAAATTTCTACAAGATATTGTAGATATATTTCCTCATGTAACAAATACATTATATTATAAATTAGCTTTTAATAAATTAGTTTAACAAATTATTTCCTGGAACCCAAGAAAATCAGAAATTAAAAATTAAATTTTGAGGCAAAATTATAGAGCAGTCACAAACCAAAGTGAGCAAATTGGAAATCTCTGGAACTCAGAGAAATTACACCTTTATGACTGAATTTGCAATAAAGAACAGACATTAAAGTCTCATATGCTCCCAAACCAGGGGGCCTGAATCTTTCACATCTTAGATTCAAATAGCATGGATCTCATCATAGTAGACATAAGAGGGCTTATTTTTATTGAAGATATTTAAGTGTCATCAAGCCTTCTGCAAAGGCCATTAAAATTCAAGTTGTTCTGTTGGGGATAACTTTAATTTGTGAACTCAAAGAATATTTAATGAAAATCTTATGCATATCAAAGCTACACATTAGGTTCATTGAGTTTAATGAGAATGTGGTTAACTGAAAACAGTGGTTCACAACCATTTTTCATCCCATCACACCTGAGTGATGTCACCCACTCATTGCTATTATATTAATGGCTCAATAGCACTGGGTTGTGATTTAGGGAAATGGAATGAGGGGACAAAGGGGAAAGATAAATGGAATTTTAGCATGTCACTCCAGAGATGGGGAGAGTAACGGTGATTCTGAAACATCACACTGAAGAGTGGCTTCTCCCTTTTACCTGCACTCTCCCAGCCATGTGAAAATCGTTGATCAAGAGAGGAAAATCATTGCAAGTGATATTTTCTAAGAACTTTTCCTCTAATAAACACATTAAAAGGCTGTTCTTCTTTTGGCAATCATGTTAAGAATGTAGGGTAATGATATATCACATAATGTCTCACTTAAGTAAACACAATAACCAGAAGTTAACCCTTAGTATACTTGGAAAAATAGTCATTACTCTTCACCCTCTGGGGCCAATGGGCCCATTTTGGTTTTTAATACTTTAAATCATTTCATTAATTTTATACAAGTAAAAGTAAAGAAATAATGAAGACAGCTTTATTAACCACTGTGACAAACATTAACCATAACAAACTCAAAATGTATTTCTTATTCCCTGTGGTTTTTAATTTATATATATTCAAAATAGACAATGTCTTCCGAATGCAAGTAACTGCTCACCAGCTGTCATGCCTGGATCCCAAATGTGTTCATCTTGTAAATACTAAGACTGAATTCCAGATATGTCTCTAATGAGTTCCAGCTCAGCATTGCTCATAATTTTTCTTGCACTTGCATCATCAAAATATAATGCTTGAGTAATTTTTTAAACCTTTGATGGATCACAATTATCTTAGAGGAGGACCATTCTGTTTGCTATAGAATTGTATGTCTTTCATTTTTTATTTATAAACATCATTTAGGATGATATACTCAATGATTTTTAAAATATCTACATCATTTATTTTCTCCTAATCACCTCTGTTTGTACTTCTGCCTTTATCATATTTTTACTTCTGAAGATCAAGTAAATTTTGTCACATAAACCTAACAAAGGATGAAGGAAATACTCAGACATGTTTTCTTGTCATTTTTTTTTAGCAAAATGTGTGTGATGGGCTAGAGGATCTTGTTACAAAATATTGAATGATGAAGTCCTTCCTAATAAATGACTAAATCCATGAGAACATCTTTATTTCCTTTTTTTAAAATTAGATACACATTGTCTACTTACAAATTTCTAAGTTTGAGAAAATTCATTTACGATATGGAAAATTTATCCGATATTTTACTTGTATGATCACATTCACCATCATCATTACAGTTGCAAATGCTGCTGTCTGATGCTTGCGTCTTCTGTTCTTTCTAAATTGTGGTATGTCTTTCTCTGCCAATGTTTTTCTCTTTGTCATTATTGATGGAGAATGAAAAATTCATTTTCAACCCTGCTCAATCAAAATTGAAAGCAGTCTACAAAGACGGTGTCTTTAATTTTGTATATACTTTTGAAAATGCAAAATTATGGGAAATATAATAAGAAAAATGAATGGTAACGCAATGCTGATCATGTATCACACTTTTGCATCATTATTTTAAGCCAGGGATAGTCAGATTTTACTGTAGAGAGCCAGGTAACAGATACTTCAGCTTTTTGGCTATACAGTCTCCATCGCCTCAACTCAGCTGTACCACGCAGCGTGAAAGCTGTTATAAATGGTCCATTATGAGCATGCTTGGATGTGAGCCCATAAATCTTCATTTATAAAAACAAGAGGCAGGTGGGGTTTGGTCTATAGCCAGGTTGTCAACCATTATTTAAGAGATTTTATAATTCATATATCTCCTTTTTTGGTATATTTTATCTTAGTTGGGAATAATTTATATAAAGTAATGAAAATCTAACATGATTAAAATGCAAAATAGCAAATGTAATGAAGTAGCATATAGGATACAGAAATATAAGGTCACTAAGATCTCATGATTTCTCTGAGATCTATAAAAGAGTCCAATAATATCATAGAGTAATTGCAAAATAGAATCTATATTATTCTATTGAAAATTAGTAAGTTTTATGTTTAGATTTTGAATAATCTTTAAGAATAAAATCATGAAAGATCAATTCTTATAAACACTTTTGACAGCTTAAAAAATTAACTCACACACTAAATGTCTGTCCAGTGGATGCTGTTGCTATTCTGAGGGTCTTTTTATACAGCAATAAAAGGAAGATCTTGAACTAGGTAAATAAAAGTGGACCCTTCTCATCATCTTCTCCTCCAAACGTCGTTACTGGGTATCCCCCCAGAGGATGACAAAGCTGTGTGTGAGTACCAGTGGGGCACTGTGATCCACCAACCATGCCTTGCAATACCAGCAACATGAAAAAAATGGACCTTTTCTTAATACAAATTGAAGATACATTATGAGAAGAACAAATGAATCTGTGAATATTAAGTCTCAGAATGCTGAGGGGTATGAAATTGACCTAATTTTGGTAATGATCCCTGCTTCTCCTAAGAAGGAATATGAATTCTATCTGGAAGAAAGCATGGTCGATTTAAGACTCAGGGTATGCACAAACTAAGACTAAATAAATGTAAATGCATAAACAAAGATCCAGCACACAAGAAAATAGGCCACAATGCATTAGAGATAGCAGAAACAAAAAAATATAAATATCATCCCAATGAAGTTAGATCCTATGTGCTCCTGATGTCATATTTATCATGTTAAAGTATAATATGCTTATAAAATAAAAAGTGGCATAACAAAATCACAAAAGTCATCAAGTGATTGGAGACCATCAAAATGAGTATGATGAATGAAAAAGATATCTCTTTATCTCGCTCTCTCTCTACACACACACACACACACACACACACACACACACACACACATCATCTCCATCATCTATGTACATATTTCACACTTTACCTCACTTACCAGCTCTGGTTGCTCTTTCATCCTGAGTTCTTCTCGCTCAGATCTGTCTTCTCCATTGCACCACCATCCCCCTGCTGCGGGCCCTCGTCTCTCCCTTGGACTTGTGCAGCATCTTCCAAACTGGCCTGCCTGCAGCCACTTTCACCCACTGACTATAACTAATAGGGCTTTGATTTTTTCAAAATTCATCTCTACTCACATTACTCACCCCATTGTAACATGATTATCCACCATCACCTTCTTTAAACATTTGACATCTGGGCACAACTCTTGGGATAAGATCTAGACAGTGGGTGTTGTTCTGTTGGTCTGACCTGTCACCATGTTCTCTTTCACATCAGCCACATGCATTTTGTATCTTCTGTCCCTTCTCAGCTCTTTCTCCCTTGTCATGATTTTCTGTTACATCATCTCTGCCCCTGTCTTGATTTTGGCGACCCTACTCATCCTTCCTACGTGAACTCATCATTACATCTTCATAGAAGAAGCCCTGTATGTTTCAAGTGGAGGATTTCCCTAGTGCAATATAAAATTATAACACTTTGAATTCCTCCTTTCTGGTAGGATATTTTTCAAGATTATAATTGCACTTTTATCCGAGTGACACTTTTATTGCTGTCTCTTCCACCAACTCCAGGCCCCATGAGGCAAGAAAACAGAGCACCTAGGGTTCACTATGAGCACCTAACACAATGCCTGCCATATTGAGGAAGATAAAAAATATATTTACCAAGGAAAATGATTGAATAATTCGCATTTATGTGATGAAAACATAATTGGCCTGAGAAAATGCTACTACATTCTGTCATGTGAATATTGGTTTGTTAAGTGAAGAGAATCAGTGTGATATGCTACAGACAAAAATTAAACAAAATGCAACAAAGTAAATGGATTCCAAATTCATTATTTTTTATTATGTATAACACAAGGAGCACCGCTTGTCATTGAGAATTAAATGGGTTTTAAATAAATTGATATTTAGATAACATTTGCATTTTTAAATGAGTGCATCGAATTCTCATATATATGGTTAAGAGAGAAAAAAGAACGCATTATTTTTGGCAATAATACAATTGTGAAAACTTTATGCTAAAGGAATTATCTCAACTTTCCTTAAGATGACTTTGACCTTGTCTGTTCATCTGTCCTTGGCTGTCTCCTGGCTCCTGGCCTCTCACACAGTGATAGCTGCGCTGTATCTATTTTCAGTTCACGTAAGCTCTGTCCTGGCTCAAGTTCCTGACTTTATAGTTGCTTTTTTAGCTGTTTTCTTTTCTTCTCCACATTCCTTCTCCTCTTATTCTAACTAGCATCTACTTGTTCTTCTATATTTACAACTTAGCATTTTCTCTGTTATCTGTCTCTCTCCATACACTGTAAATTCCATGGCTTCTTTCCTTTCACTATAGTACCTCGTGCTCATCACAGAGCTTAGCACATAGTAAAAACAGGGCAGATGTGCAGAACAAAGGACTCAAATGCAAAGAGTCATTTTACTTTTTTATAATTATAAAATATGGAGACAAGTGTTCAATTCATAAATAGTGGTATATATATATTTGGTAGAATATCATGATGTCATTAAAAATGTCAACTATAACATAGGTCTCAAATGACAATTAAATGACATAATAATGTATAAGTAATATGAAAAAAGCTATGTAGAAAAGTGTTTAGAAATCATATAAAAGTAATGTAGTTAAATACATAATAGACATTTCAAGAGAACTGCAAAAATTTGAATGATTTAAAAATTTCTTTATAACATTTTATAAAATATGCTTATACTATGTATTAATACTTACTATTAACAAATAAAGCAAAAACCAGTTGAGAAATGATAAAGAGACTTCCAATGGAATTATATTTTATATTTTTTGTAAGTAAGGAAAACCTTCTTGATTGTATTACATGGTATGGAAACACCTGTTAATTCAATCGAAATAACATTTAGAAGGCAAATAATTGGATATGTCATATGGTTTCAGGAGAAAACATTTAATTTGCTTTTTCTCCTTTAATGATTATACAGCCACAGTGTGAATAAGACCTAAGTGGATTGTTTTCTTCACATATGTGTACTTGTGTTCGACATTTACCTGTGTATCAGCATGCCACACTGAGAGTCTATCCACACATTTGGTAGATGATTATACATATGGTTTATATGTTGCTACACATAAATATATTTGGACCTAGGTATGTACAAATATATGTGGATGCTAATACCCACATATATAAATATAAGCAATGAGTATTTATACTTTCTCCAACATCAAGTTAACATAACAGGTAAGGCCCATATACATATTTTTTCCCTCAAATCCTTAAAAGTTGTGTGTGTGTGAGGTGTGTGAATTTGAATGAAATGTATCTATAATAGTGATAGTAGTGGGTAAAAGAGAAAGTGTTACGAAGAGAAAATATACCTTGAAAATATTTATTTATTTAATAATAAAAAAATTATCTGAGAAAATTGCATCCAAAGCTTATATAATCAAAGAAATTCTACAGAGCTCAATGTAGCTCTAGGGTGAGGCATAACAGGTGGCAATCTCAAAAGAAGTGAGCATGGGTTAAATGTGCAGTTGGGGGTGATCAACTGGGAAAATACATTTTTTCACAGCATTTCTTTTCTCTACAGACCAGACAACAGCCAAGGTGTTTATTAAACATGTAACGTATTGAAAAGAAGTTTTCATCCCAGATAGTCTGTAAGCATCCAGGAGGAAGAGACAGCCCCACACCCATAAGAAATGCAGCTTGTGCTACAGTCCCTTGTTAGTTTTTTGCGAAAATTTGCTTTCACAGAACAAGTAAACAGAGATTTTCAAACAAGAAGATAAGTTAACAAATATGAATTGCTAAATATTAGCAAAAATATCACAAAATAATAGTAAACTACTATAACACCCTAAAGATACCAAAGTATATGTTCTATCGTTTCAAACAAAAGGAAAAAGAAATCAAGATAAAATAGAAGACATCTTTAAATAATATACAATATAAAGATTCAGGGGTGTAGTGTATTTATTAATATGAATAGCAAATCTATAATTCTGCTTCTCATTAGGATGTAGAAGGCCACAGCCCCAAATATACACACTTGAAATGATAACTAGAAAAATTAAGTAGCTTTTAAAAATTATTACATGCATATATATTTTTGAAGACTTCAGAGATATGGGGATTCAGAAGAGTACAAAAAACTAAATTTCAAAGAGTGAAGTGCTCTTTTCAACTGAATAGAAATCAGTTGTTATTTCCCTTGCTGAGGCATACACCACATATAAAAGCAGGCAGAAAAAATACTGGGCTTGTAATAGACAAAGAGATTTTCCATGAAGGAGGAAAAAATAATCTAGACTTTAAGAGCCATGCACACTATTATGATGGGTTGGGATGCTTAATATTAATAAGTTTCAAACATTCAGCTGGTTGTCACCCGCCAAATTACTCTAAAAGACTTGGACTAAGTAATGGGCAGTGCAAGAAATGAGTATCTTAAGTGAAGAGATAGGGAGAGAAAGCGCACGTTTCTTCAGTGCTTAAGTCAGAACTCAGCACAGAAGACAAGCCTGTGATTGACACAGGATGGGGCTTACACTCCTGAAAGCATCCAGGTCCATTCCAGATCAATTTGATCAAAGTGGCCACCCCCTCCTCCTGATTTTGATATGTAGCATTATTACAATATACAATGACCAGCTTACTGTTTAAAACATCATGAGCTCTGAGAAAAAGAATCAAGTATCCAATAGAAGCAAACCCCAAAGTGGCATAAATACTTAAAAGCAGGCAGAGACTGAAGATATACTACATTTAGCAGAACAACAGAAAGGGAAACAGCTGTCTAGTCATATGAAACGATAAAAGATAACATAACGTCCAAAGATTGGATTTACTCTCACACCTTAAACTTAAAAAAAGGAGTAAATATATAAAACAACATTTTCAAGACACTGAACATCAGGCTAAGAAGGACGATGACCCCTGAGTGCTACTGTGGTCCAAGCACCCTCCCTTGTGCAAGTTTCCCCACCATGACTCAGGAAAGGAGAAGCATGTAAAGCTGAGAAAACTTCCTGAGTTGAGGAAAGGGAGCCGAGATGCTGATCAAACCTAAACAATGTTAGTTCAGAGGCCACATTAACAGAAAGGAGAATGATGCATATGGTAGAATGCAAGAAATCTGAGGAGAGTTTGCCTCGAGTACTCAGCAAAGTGTTAATCAAGGCACTTTTCTCTCAAAGTGTGAGAGAAAACAATCTGACTGCCTCTAATCCTCGCTTGGGTGAGGCAAAGAAGTAAAATGTAACCAAAATGTTTGTACCCTCATAATATCCTAAAGTAAGTAAGTAAATAAATAAATAAAAATCATTCAATATGTGCAAAAAAAAAAAAAAAGATAAAAGCAAATCTTCATGTCCATTGTGCTTTCCACCACACTACAGCTGCCCAATGCTAAAGGCCTGTCTAACCTGTAAAAGAAGGATTAGCTAGTTAGTTCCCAATGGTCTAAGCTCCCTCTTTATCACAATTGCCTCAGCACACTGTGCAGGGTGGGGAACCTATGGCCTGAAGGCGAAATGTAGCCTTTCAGGCCCTTAAGTGGAGCCTTTTGACTGAATCCAAATTTTGCAGAACAAATCCTTTTATTAAAAGGAGTGCTGCAGAGAGATACGAAGCTTTTCTTGCCTGCTTTGGTGCATAAAAAAGAAGAATCTTGAAATCAGAAGGCCACAGGCTCCCCACCCGTCTCTGCCTTGCCTTCACCAAGGAACATTGGCAGTGATAATACTTACAATGAAGATTTGTTGTGACGTCTCTGACAAATAGTAGGTGTTCAGGAATTAGACTTTACCTGAACTCTCCTGCAATGGTGTCAAGAGATACAAAATTGACTTGGGGGAATGTTGCTCTATGAATTAGTATTAAACGTGTTTTGGGGACAGGATCTGTCTTAAGAGTTTTATAGAGCTTTGCCCTGAAAGAATATGTGAACGTGTTGGTTTGCATTTCAAATGCTGTTACACTGGAAGGGCGTCTCTGAA